>ML780859.1:372271-383353 GCA_009831015.1 Picea engelmannii | reverse complement strand
GATACTCTTCTTATTATAGGCTGCAAGAAGAGTAGCATCAGTAGGTACCACAACAGAATGAGTAGTGGTATTCTCCACAATGTCCCACAACTCGTTCTCTTGCAAAAGCAATATCATCCTCTCCTTCCAAGCACCAAAATTTGTTGCCCCATCAAGGTTGTCTTCAACCCTCAAACCAGTAGCCATGACCCTCTTTCTGCTGAAAATCAAAATTCAAAAATCTACCCTGTGAAGTGACTTTTGTCCCTACTTTCTGTCTGCTGAAATTTCTGCTTCTCTTCAACTCAACTCTGATACCATGTTAATTTTTCAGACCCCAACCTAGTTTTAGTCTATGTTACAACACTCTTTCAGCATATAAAAACTTAATAGAAAATAAACTTCAAAACTAAAACATGAGGATTCTGAACATCGTTTTCAATGCAGAAATAAAATATCAGCAATATGCAAAACTCAGAAAATATAGACACAAAGATATTCGGTCTAACTTCGACTCTGGAAAAACCCACAAGGGGAAAACCAGTGAGAGAGGGCTTTGTATTATTTATGAGCTTCTGAGAAATTATTTTACAACATATTCATCTTCAGAAATTTACACAAACTTATCTAGACATGCATGTAGCTTTGCTCCTCGATTTCTGAACTAGAAATCCGTACAACTGTACGGCTGTCCCAGTAATTAATGTTGCACGGACTGTCTCGAAATTCATGCCAAAACTCTGCTAAGACTCAATTTATGTGCCACTAAATGTTGTTCGACAGCCTTGGAATGCATGCCAATACTCCCAGAAATTGCAACTACTGTCTCTTTTCTTCATCTCGACCTCTCTCTTGTTCTCTCTTGTTCTCTCAACAAGAATGCTTCAACTCCTCAAGAATGGGTGCGCCCTCTTGCCCAAGTTGACCTCATGAGGGAAGGTGAGGAGTTTTCTAATCTAACGTTTGAGATTAGATTAGATGGGTGGTTGAGATTTGGTGTCTCTTCACTCACCCTCACTTTAATCATAAAGTCACATTTTAATTTGCATCTCACAAATTAAATGACTAGGACCCACATTCGACACTTTCTCCCCCTTAGGCGCCTAGGGAAGAGAAACACTTTCCTTGGTACTTTATTTTAATTAAAAAAATTTTTAACAAAAACAACATTGTGTGCCAACTTGTTTTGTGAATCCTTATCATTCGTCGAAGAATAGTTATGAGAACTTTGTTAATTGCTTCGACCTGGCCGTTGGCTTGGGGGTAATAGGGCATTGAGTTATCATGGTGAAGACCCAAATTTTCAGTAAGTTCAAACATCATGAAGTTTCTGAAGTGGCTACCGTGATCAGTGAAGATAGCTTGGGGAACACCAAAATGAGCTATGATGTGATTAAAAATGAATAATGTTGCGGTCTTTCCAGTGTTGTCAAATGTCGGCATCGCCTCAGCCCATTTCATAAAGTAATTGACGACTACAATAATGTATCCATGCCCCCCAACCGAGTGAGGGTGACATGTCATGAAATCGATGCCCCATTTCGCAAGGGGACCAACGAAGACCACAGGGTGAAGAGGAGCAGGATGTGACCATATCTTCTGATTATAGGTCTGGAAAGCATGGCATTTTTGAATGATGATTATGCAATCGTTAAATAAAGAAGGCCAAAAATACCCTGCTCGTAATATCTTCTGGGCAGTAGCATACCCAGACATATGACCACCACAGGCTCCAGAATAGAAGTCTTTCAGAGCTTTCTTGGCTTTGTCAAATGTTAGACAGTGTCAAAAAACAAAGTCAATCCCCCGACAATAAAGAGTATCCTCGAGGATAATATATTGACGGGCTTGATAGTGTATGCGGCGCCGGTCAGTACTAGACAAAGTTTGCCGGAAAGTCTAGGTTTGGAGATATATAATGATATCACCATACCAAAGATCATCAGTGCTAATAAGGAAAAGAGATTCATCAGGTAATGAATCAGCTGCTACATTTTCCATTTCAGAATGCGGAAAATTGCATATCAACTCAGCAAATACTAAGGACATCTTAGACTTGGCGCGTTCGAATTCCAAGTCAAACTCCTAGAGTATCACAATCCATTTGGAGTATTTTCTCCCTAGCAATTGACGTGTAAGAATGTGTTGCATAGGGTTGTAGTGAGAAATCACTATAGTCTTGCGTGAGAGGATATAGTGCCGGAAGCATTGGACGGCTTGGACAGAAACCAAGGCCAGTTTTTTCGACATGTAAATACTTGATTTTGGTAGGCGTTAGACTTCAACTCAAGTAGTAGATAACATGTTCATCGTTAGAATCATCCTCTTGGATGAGAACCATATCAATGGTGTAATCTAAGGCAGCAAGGTAGAGGAAATAATAGCGATTGTAATTGGGGGGGAAGAGAAGCGGAGCACGTGTTAGGGACAATTTCAAAACTTTGAAAGCATTGTTGGTGATGGTATCCCAAACAAATACGGAACCATTTTTTAAGAGCCGCATAAATCCACGAGTTATCTCGGCATAATTTGGGATAAAATGACGAAGAAAGTTTGCTTTCCCTTGCAAACTTTGTAACTGGCGAAGTGTAGAAGGAGGAGGGAGATTAAGGATCACCTCAACCTTTAAAGGATCCACCCAGATCCCTTGACGTGAAATGATAAAACCTAGAAGGCGATCGGATTCCACGCAAAAAACACACTTATGAGGATTCAAACGTATATGGTAGAACTGACAGCGGACGAAAATGGCTCGAAGGTGGGTTGGGTGATCGACTCGGCACATTGAGTGAGTGGGTAAATCATCCAAATAGGGTTGAACAATGTGCTTGATATCATGGAAAGCATAAGACATAATGCATTGAAAAGTCGTGTCAGCATTCTTGAGACCGAAAGGGAGTTTCCGATAGGCAAAAGTACCCCAAAGAAAAATAAAAGTGGTCTTATGTTGATCCTCGGGAACAATGTTGATTTGATTATACTTGGAGAAACCATCCACGAGGGAGAAGATTTCACTTCTGGTGCAATCATCGACAATCTGATCGATGAAAGGGGTAGGAAAGTTGTCTTTGGGACAAGCTTTGTTGATATCCCTATAAACAATGCATACACGAATTGTGCCTTTCTTCTTGTCGATCGGGACAAGATTGGAAACCTAGTCTGTGAGAGCCACTGGATAAATAAAGTCAGCTTTAAGAAATTTCTCGACTTCGAGTTTGATAGAAGCTGCTTTACGTGGGTGAACTGGAAGAAGGCATTGGCAGATGGGTTTAGCGTCGGAGTATGTCTTGATCTCATGTATCACGATTTTAGGGTCGATACCCGACATTTCTTCGTAGCTCCAGGAAAAGATGTCACGAAACTCTTTGAAAAGGGATGTGTAGGTGACGATTTCGTCAGAAGAACATGAAGCTTGGATATGGACATTTTTGACAATCCAAGGTTTGACGGAGATGTCAAGGGGAATCGTGGGTGAGATATTGTTTAAGTTCCCTTCGGAAAACACATCGTGTGCAGACTCGGGAATAGTTGAGATGACGACAATATTCGACGGAGTCGAGATCCGTTGATAGTTCTCAATGGTATGTTTCTCCAGAAAGAGGATGGAACGATGATGTCCATCATCCCAAAGGGTGTCTTCCATAACAGACATGATCATCTCATCTGTCGGAAAAATGACACGAAAAGGATCGGGAGACAACTCACCAAGAGAAGGGGTAGAAGGCGTCGCCAATTGAATGGCCTGATAGGTGGAATCGACCAGACTTAACGGCATTTCGTCACCGTAACGAAGATGATCTCCAGGGTCACGTACTATCCATGGGTCGTGAGACGCAGGAAGTTCATGAATCGAGGTGGAGATCATGTTGATTGAAGAAACAGATGAGCATGGAACATCAGGCGGTGGAATGGGGAAAGTACCCATTAACGAAGAGTCTTTTAGAAGGCCTACACTGACATTCTCATAACCCAGTGGGGTTTTAGCGATGAACGATACATTGCCAGTATGGGTATCAAAATCAAAGAAGGCTAGTTGGTCGACGGTGACAAACTTTCCTTGATGTGGGAAACGTACCACACAAAAAAGGGTCGACACAACCACGTGCATGGAATTGATCCAGCTGCAACCAAGCAGAAGATTGTAATCAAGGGGAGTGTTAAAGACTTCCACTTCGACTTGGACCTTTTTTCCTTCTAACATGATGGGAAACGAATGAAGGACACTGTAGGGCTTAAAACCGGAGCCATTGAAGGCTTTAAGAGTATTATGGGATTCATTCAAAGAAGGAGAGCCAATGGCTTTCCAGCAAGCAAGAGACATAACACATGTCAAGGCACCCTCATCAATAATGATTTGGAAAATGTTTTTGTCAGAGACAATCACTTGGATCTGGAACACGAGTTGAGGGGGAAACCTTGGAATGTGATCTTCTAAGTCAAATATTATCAAATTCGTATCCGTCGGGTCGATTCACCGATAGCTTTCAATAGTGCCTTTCGTTGTGTGGGACAACTTTGAAGGACTTCAAGTGCTAACATTGCAGAGGGTGCTTGGGCTAGATATTCAATGATGTTGTAATTCTGGGCAGCACGAGCATGAGGATTGAAAGTCGATTTTCAAACGACCCCCTTTGGGGGGGGGTCGAAGAACTGTGTCGAGGCTCGATCGTTTGATATGAAGAGGACCATTGGTAGGGGGAGTCGTGGGAGAGGGTTGTACCAGGGAAGGAGGTATATCATCAACCTTCTCTTTAGAGGGATAATAATCTTTGGCTCGAGTAGTGAGTGCAACATCGCTCTGCTTTGAATCGCTAGTACACATCAAAACATAAGATGAAGTAGAAGAGGAGGGTTGGTCATGAATGACCAACTAAGCCTGTTGTTGAGATGGCAAGGGTTGGGACAAAACGGCCGGTGCAGGTGGTTTTGGAGCTCCTTGAAGGAACTTAGTGACTTCAGTGCATCGTGGAAAATCCTTTAGTGATAATCACCACAAATAAGACAAGTGTATCGAGGTTTGCGCTTATCCCGATCGTCAACAGGTGTAGTTTTGGTTCTCTCTGCTTGAGAAGTATTTTTTTCCTCCTTATTCTTACCTCTTCCCTTTTTAGATTTGTTTTTACCGGCTGGGGTAGATTAAACTACATTTACCTTAGAAGTCTTGCCGATGGGAGGGGCAGGAGACAGAGCATTTTTAACATTAGAAGAAGCAAGTTTGGGGTTGGTAATTGAGGCAGAATTTGGTTGGGCCTGGAAAGTGCCAATCACACTATCGGCTGCATGTGAAGCAGCTGGAGTAGTTGAAGTGGCGGAAGTGGAAGGACGAGGTAAGTCAGGTGGCAAATCATAAAGGGTACCCATTTGCGAGTAAACGAGGTCAAGATATTGAGCATGACTTATATCCTGCTCTTCCATGACTACTCCACCCATGGAAATGTCACGACCAATGTCATTCACAAATGATTTTGTGAACCATTCTGCCAGCAACTGATCAGGGAGTTCAAGTTTAATGAGACGTCGTCACCGTCGCCACTCATGAATGTGATCGAATATATGATTGGCCTTGTTCTACTTGAAAGAAGTCAAAATCTCAGTCCCCATGTCATAACGAATCGGTAACTGGTAGTGTGTGAGGAAATCCATAGCTAGGGTGTTGAAGTCAGAGAAGAAACCTCGTGGTAATTTTATATACCACTTCGTAGCAGAACCTATGAGGGTTCGTTGAAAAAGACATAAATTAATAGCGTCATCCATCAACGAGTTGGATGAACACCATAGGTGAAAATTCATAACGTGATTTTTTGGGTCCTCTCTCGCTTTGCTGTCGAATTTAGGAATTTCCGATGGTAGCTTGGCTAGTATAGCAGGCCATTGGGGAGAGTGACGAATTGGATCATTTAAAATATTTGACAAGTCTGGAAGATACAAAGTGGCTATGAAGGGTACTTGTCGATTCACCTATGGGTACTGGTGGCTTTGGGGAGGAAGCCCCGTCGGAAAACCAGTAGGACCATAAGCAGTCTTCATATAATGTGAAGACCCAGGTAGATTCGGTGGTGGTTGAAGAGGATAGTAGCTCATAGGATTGTACTCTGGAACAGGGAATTGAGTTTGAGCATTCGCCCCCCAAATGGGATTGAACGAACCTGGATATGGTTGGCCCATACTAGGGGGTATTACGGACACAGCTGGAAACTGCTTCCCCCCATTCGATTGAGGAGGATGTTGTATCAACTGATTCCAATACTGGGCCAAGGACGGAGGTATGTTTTTCCCATAAGGAGGGGTCGATCTTCCTATCAAAGGTGGTGTTCCAATTGGGGGTTGTGTTCCAATTGGGATTTTCCCGCTGAAAGGGGGTTGAGTCATACCACCTTGGTGAAATTGTCCACCGACGAGAATCTGGTAATTTGGTGTGAATGACGGAATAGTGCCACTAGGATTAAGACTGCCAATAGAAGACAAAGAAGGTCCTCCAAAAGGAAATTGAGGGAGTGTCGGAATAAAACTGGGAAGGGAGTGCCCAAAAGAAGAAGGACCACCAGAAGAGCCAGATGGGGTTTGCATAGGAGTGGGAATGGAAGCATTCAATGCACGGTATCTAGGTGGTAGTGTCGGAGTGACATTGGGTGTTCGTGGTGTGTTGATGGGAGAAAGACTAATTGTAGTAAACCCGGTTGGAACACTCATAGTATCTATGAGATGGGCCATTTCAGCAGGGACGGTAAAGTGATAGGCAGTAGTAAACGGTACTATCTCTGGACTAGAGATTTCAGAAATCACAGGTGGGTTGATTTCGGAAATCATAGGTGAACCTGGACCAAAAAGGTCCCAGCGGAAAACGCCTGTAGACCAAAAAATATCTTGGCCTTCAATGCCTGGAAAGGGTCCAACTGGTGATCCGGAAGATGTAACAACTAAGTCTCTAGAAGAGTTCAATCACATAAATGTTCACTCAGAATCAGGGTGAAGTCGAAAGTCCTCTCGAGTATTTGTAATTCAGAAATGTTCTAGAGAGTCAATGCATTCCACGTGTGGCGTGGTGACAACCGGGACTTCACATTGCTGAGGAGAGCCCTCAAGTGAACTTGTAGGCAAGGGTTGAGAACCTTCCAGATGTTCTAGAGATAAACCCTGCATTCTATGTGAACGACGTGGAGGAGCTATTGTAAACGAGTGACAAACTTCACGAAGAAAATCTTATGGTCAACTTTGGTAAACAAACAACACACGCTAGTAAACAAAATATAGGAAGCAACACCAAGCAAACAAGAACTTCTAATTCCGAAGTCACTAGTTGGTGATGAAATCCAACGTCACAACAATGAGACGAGAAGGGGCTGGGCTAGGGTGGAAAAGTTACGTTGATGACCTGCTTAACAGAATTACACCCTGGTGCAAGCTCCCACACATAATCGTGGGTATACCCTCCAAGGAGCCCGAGTGAGTTTGGTCAACGTCGATTCCAGGTACTATGAAGGCTTTCCCCTTCATAGTCACCTTATGTAAGAACCTAGAAATATAGGCCACTAAGGTTACCACCAACAACAATAAAGCCTGGGGGGACAATCGACAGTCCAATCCACATGCAAGGGCAGGGTATCTAGCCCGAAATCAACTCAAAAGGCTTCCACTCATCATTATGGGTATACCTCCGAGTGATCCCTGTAATACATGCAATCTCTACACCGATATCAACAAAGAAGGGTGAGTAACTCTGCCAATATCAATGCGACCTTGTGCTTGACCCTTGTGTGAGAAGGGCTTCCTAGGACAATATGTTGCAAATGGAATTGAACACTCCCTAACACAAGATGCTATTGTGTGTTTTTTTCTTTGGAGAGTGTATCTCTCTTCCTATTCCAAAGCACTAGCCTAGCTAAATGTTGGTGTAATAGAACCCTAGAAAAGATTTACTAGATAAATTTTATGATTGCGCAATGTTATTAAGAGTTGTTGTTACTTAAAGGAAACGAAGATGAAACTGATGTTGTATAAGAATCTAACCCAACGATGCATGGATGAGAATTAAATATATCAATTTTCGTTCAATGAATCCTATGTACAGGAGGGAAAGAGAAGTTTTCCAGATCAAACTTTGAACTACAAGACACAATTTCCTTTAAAAGACAAATGCAACAAATCATGCAAAAAATAACAATTCTCTATTGTTTCTTTTTCAATAACTTCAACAATTGATTTTCAATACTTTCGAAAATGAAAAATTCTTTTGAAAGAAAAACGTTGTTCACTTTTCAAAAAGGACCTACACCATAATGGTGAGAGTTCATAAAACTAAAAACTATTGAACAAGCAATGATAAAAACCCAAACCACTCTTTCAATGGAAACAAAAATAACAAGCAAACCAAACTAGTCTTTTCAATTGCATAATAAAAGTGATCTTTTAAAGAATAAGCAAATGATAAAGACAAAGAAGCTCAACTTTCAACTGATCGTTGGTCCTTAACCAAACAAGCACCCTTAGATTCTGAAATCAGAGAGTATAGCTTTGCCAAGAAAAGTTAAGAAATGAAAGTCAAGAACAAGTGACAGGAAGAGCCTTTGAAATCCTAAGACTGTTCGTGCACAAAAACGAAGACAAGAGAACATCAATCAATGGACCAAGAAACTCTTTTGATGCACCTAAACTGATCTGGGCAGTTGAAGATGCAAAAACTCAAATCCAAAATTTTGAAAAAGAGGGTTCGCAAGCTGAGGGTATTACACAGTGTGAGAATAGGTGATTCTCGCAGGTGAGCTTTGAGTAGAGTGTGAGAACCTCGCACTGAACCTAAAATCATGGTGCAAACTCTATATATTCTTGCAGGATACTGTGGAGTGCAGTGCGAGAATGTCTGAAACTAATCAAATTTTTGGAAAAGACACAAAATTTGAAGAGGCCTCTGGACCCAGAGGGTCTATTAGGGTATCCTGAAGACTCAGAGATTGATATGAAAGGAGAAAGGTAAGACAAGAGAAAATGGCCAAGGAAAAATACCAAAAACCACAAAGAAAATGTTTTGGTTTTCCCTAGTGGAGTCGTCAATTTTGTTATCGGACTAATCGGTAGGTGCAGACACTAATAGATCTCCCTAGATCTGTTTAGATCTAGAACAAAATAGGACAAGACATGACTCTTTCCCTAAGTTTTGACCATTGAATTAGCTAGTAGGAAGGAACAAGTAACATACCTTAGTATCGCTTCCTAGGGTCTATGTTGCTCTCGCTTCGCTCTGGTGCTCTCATGAGGTCAAGACCAAGAAAACACAAACCAACCAAAGTGAAGATAGAAAAATATATTCAACTGTCAACTTATGTGTATGATCAAGGAATTACACAATAAAGTGAGAATAGCTTTATGAGAAAGGGACATGCCACTGTATCATATTAATTGAAAGTAGAAGATTACAACCTGATCGCCTTGATGTCGCAAGCTTCCTTTCGATGGCTCTTGGCTCCAACACACACACTTGCTCAATCCTTACATGAAGAAAGTCAAAACCTCTTAATAGATTTGCTAGGGTCTCTAAGCTCCTATCCAAGATAAGTCCTTCACACAATTCTTTCACCAATTCTCCAATGAATCTTACTTAACCTTTTCCATGAGAATTCCATCAATATATAGGAGAGAATGAGATGGTTACTTGGATAAGAATGATCCCACAATATCATGGAATCCAGTACAAGGATAACCATTCGAATGCCAACCCATTCTTCTAGAAGATTCCCTTCTAGAACCATCAAGAATCCATCTTTTTCCAAGCTTTAGAGAAGGTTCACACCCTAGCTATGTAACACAGTGCGAGAAGTTTGCACCCTAGCTTAAGGCAGCCTGCAAGAATGGGTCATTCTCGCACCCTGGGATACTAGAAACCTGCGAACTCTCTTCAAAAGTGAGTTTTCTGGGAAGAGATAAATATCACTTTTCTCAGGAGAAAGTTCTTATGAGAAGCCTGAGTACACCAACATCAATACATCATCATGATGACCAAAATCATGGGTAACAATGATAGCCGAAATGATCCCCCAAAATGAGTTTCTCAATGATATTATAATTTATCCCCCAAAATGAATCTCCTCGATGATACCTTTCCAATGAGCTATCACACGCCTAAAACAGAGATCGTATGCAAAAGTTACGACCCCAGGAAGTTGATGTACTCACTTACCCAAATGGGGCCCACATGACTTTTGGCGCTTCAGCTCCTAGGGTTAGGTTTTTGGATGTCTAGGGTTTTTGGCATTCCTTCTTATTGTAAAAAGGCCTTCAGAGCCTCATTGTAATCATCTTCTTGCGAATGCAAGTTGTCGTCACATCTCTTCTCAGAGATAAGTTGCCACCATTCTAGCGAGTCTTTCACTCTATATTTTTATAGTCTCTGTACATTTCTTTCATTAATAGAAATCATGTATTAATGTATATCTGTGTTTATGGTTGCATCTCTGATACATTTATGTTATATTATTGAATATCTGTGATATCTCTGTGCATTTATTTATTATATCTCCGATCTCATTTCGGGCTGAAAATAATCCAGATCATCCCAACCCCACCTAAAAGGGGTTGTGGCCGGTTGAGCTATGCATGGCTTAGTTGTAGTTATTTTTGACATAGGGAAGACTCTCATACCATGTGCGAGGGTTGTTACACATCCAAATTACTCAACTGGATAAGTGTCGTACATACCTCTCGTTTTTCGCAAGTGTCGCAACTCCTATGGAACTTGTCGCAAATGTCACAAGTGGGTTGTAAGGGTGTCGTGAATACTGTTGGATTATGTTACCCCAATGACGACATCACAGAGACACTTACGACACCTCATTTACTCAGTTTGAAGGAAGGAAATTGGTCTACTGAAGTCAAACATCTCTTAACACTTTGGAGGGATTCATAATCAAGGCTTTGGAAGGGGAACGCTCCTCTAACACTACCTGAGGAGCGTTGGCGCCCCTCCATCATGTCTGAGAAGCGTTACAACGCTTTTCCACCCCTTTGCAGGAGCGCTATCCAATTCTGAAGCGCTGGCGCTTCTAAGGTCCTTTCTGGAAGCGTTATAACGCTCTGTGACCTTCTTCAAAAAGCGCTCCCTATTCTGGGTGA
>ML780859.1:352360-364948 GCA_009831015.1 Picea engelmannii | reverse complement strand
AGATGGAGCAAATTCCAAAGTTGAGGAGACAAGGGAAAAAGTTCCAAGAACAAATTTTGTTTCAAGTTCACCTCCTCAAGAAGGCTATAAAGGTGAAAGTTCAAGAACTTTTGTTGAAAGTTTAATCCCTCAAGCATGCAAAGATTATGTTCAAGATGAATGCAAATGTGTGAAACAAAAGAGTTGTGACAATGATAAGGAAAATAACACTATTGTTGGTCTTCAAAGGAGAGCTTGTAACTCTTCAAATTCACCTCCTCAAAGAGGCGATAAAGGTGAATGTTCAAGGTATAATTTTGATTATCACTCAGTTGCTTTTGATTATGTTAAGCATGATAAATTTTCATGTAAAAATGGAAGAAAAAATCCATGTACATATTGTGGTTTATATAACCATCATGTTTCAAAATGTTGGAAAAGATTGGCCACTTTCAGGAAACTTTACAAGCAAAGACAACGTGAAAAGAGGATGCAAAAGATTTGCACTCATTGCTAGAAGCAGGGTCATCTCATTGACCAATGTTGGACATTGCATCCAACCACTCATCCACAACACAAGAAGCAGATGGATAAAGAGATTGGCAAGAATGGAAGAGGAGATCCCATCATCTATGTGAGTCAAGATGATTCACAAGAGGACGATTTTCAGCAGAAAAAGTCACCATTGAGTTGGCTTGGTAAGAAATGGTTGGATTTCTTGAGCAGGTAAGGCTTTCATTTTCTGTTGTAAATGCACTTTTCAGCCTTATGTGTGCATTTATGTAGAGAGTATGATAAGTTGCAACAGTTTATCACAACTTGTATGATGCAAGTTGCATGTGAATGCAATTCATTTGAAGGCATTTTTGTTTGTTGCACAACTTCGCCAGAAGGAAGTAAAAGATGGGTATGATGTTCACTTGTTACAGCCATATATCTTTTTCATATTCATCTCTTATATACCCACATGTTTCAAGTTTATGTACTTATGTTTGTACTAGAAGGAGAGTTGAAGAACTATGCACAGGCATGTGTTTTTTGTGTATGTATAAGCAGTGAACCTGGTGATAGTTTATCATGAATGGCTCATGATTATAACATGATTGTGTATTATGAATGTCGACTTGTCAGTTTGGGAAGGTCGATATGTTTCCAATGAGTTTCAACTTGTGTCGATGTTGTCTTAACGACTATGTTGTGTCGATCATGTTTTTCGACTTGTGTTTAGTCGATGGTGTTTGTTGACTTGTAAGTTGATTTTGAGTACACCAAGATGTAGGAAAATGCCATGTGCTTTGACGAAGTACAAGATGCGACCGTTTTCTTGAAGAGAAAAAAGACTTTGTTGGCATCATTTTTAATCTTGTATAAATTTTTTTCAAGATTGATGGTTTTCTTGGCTTGTGACAAGATGTCGCGGGAAAGTTTTTGCAGCCATTGTAGAGCGAATATTGTTGACATCAAAGATTTCACAAGAGGGACTTGATTCTCAGTGGGAAGGTTGGAAGTCTTCCAAGAACAAAGAGAGCAGTGGTTCAGTAGCAGCCAGAGAACAGTGGTTGAGGGACATAGCCAGTTGCAGTGCAAGGCATGTCAAAGTATCCAGGTGATTGTCAAAAAGACTTTTCAAGTAGAATCAGTTGATAGAACTTGAAAGTAGAAGAGTATTGAATCTCAGGCAAATAATCATAAGATTTTGTGGGTCGAAAATCCTTTCAGTGGGAAGGCGTGACCAAAATCTGGACCAGGGGTCAAAATTTAGCTCAAAAATCAAAGTTCTCGGAATTTCCTCAAAACAAATGGGTGCGTATCCGTCATCATCATGAACCCAACGCAACTTTTTTGGGTTCAAACAGATGTCAGATGAGAGAGATATCGCGATCTATTTGAATCGCCAAGAAGGTAAAAAAAATGGGTTGACTGTACAATCCGTACGGATGCTGACGTGGCATGTCCATACGATGATGTGGCAGAGATGAATTGGCAGAGGTACGACCAATGATGTGGTAGGTGACGTGTCATTTATGAGTTAAGTTTGGGAAAATCTATTGGTGACACGTGGCATGGTCTTTGGCAAATTATGAGGTGCCATGTGGCCCAGTTGTGGGATGCCACATGGCACCCTGCTGTTGGTTTGGGTGTTTGGTTAAAAGATTATGGAGTCCACCAGACTCGAACCCTGGACCTCCTCTCCTATCCAAAGCTTTAACAAAGTCCAACCAACCAACGTGCCACGCTATGGTTCTTAACAATCATATGTTTAACTATATATTTAAATTTGATTATGNTAGGGCTTAGCCCCAACCTATAGTTGTAATATATACCATATGACCTGCTGTATATATGGAGGAAAGTGGATGTTGTAAACAGAGTTAGCCCCGGTCTTATGTATCGACCCATATGACCTTAATATTTGTGCGGGAGTTGAATTGGTTTTAAAACGATTATACCATATGCTGACACTTGTCGGTTAACTATTCACCTTGAAATTTATCCCCCTTTTTTGCTAGCGTGAGGTCACATGGTGACCCTTGTGACCGTGGTCTTGGCGGTTAGGGGCTAGGTGCACCCTAACCATCCTACAGTTTGAATTTTTTTGCGGTTACACGTGTGATCTAGGTTTTAGCACGAGTTTTTGAGCGTGTTCTTGGTTGAATGTACGGAGGTGCATTTTGGTGAACTAGAGACAGCAAGCTTGAAGGAAGAGAATGGCAGGAGGCCTATCTTCATTTTTTGGCCAAATGAGGTGCTAAAAAAGCCCAGCTAGGGGTTTTTTGACGTTTTGAATCCATTGGCACTGTTTTCATAGGCATTTGAAGACTTACTTTGTAGGTTTTTAACCATTGAAGTTTCAGGAAGCTCTAGGGAGCTTGAAGCCCTCATTGTTTGAGCTCATGCTCAAATGAGCCCATGTTTATTTTCTGTGATTGAATAATCATTTTTGACTAATTATTATGCTCTTAACACTTTGGGATAGGTTTCATATCCATTTGAGGACTTTTACAGGTGTTTTTTCCACAAAGAAGCTCAGGGAAGCTTAAGGCCACATGTAGAAGAGGTCATGCCCGGATGAGCCATGATCCATTTTCAGAGTTCTATTAGTCATTTTTGGGGTTTTTATGTATTATGATCCCAATGGTACAGTCTATATTTCGATTGGAGTTTATCAGTATCTTGTAAAAGAATCTTTGACAAATTAATCCCAGAGAGCCAAGTCCATTGATGGAGGCTCAAGGAGATGTAGCCCAGAGAGGGGTGAACTCCTTTATCATCTTGTTATTGATGTGAGTTTGATGGTTTATTTGTTGCAAGTTATATTTGTTGTGTATTGAATTAAAGCACATATTTAACCATTTAAAAGAACATTTCCTCACACATAAACATTTAAAAGAAGAAGCATAAACTTGGCACATAATTCATCTTGCATATTTTAACACATGGAGCAAGGTCCTGTAAAGTTTATTTTAATGAAGTAGAGGGTGCTTGCATAGCATAACAAGTTAGCCCCCTATTTTCAAATCAATTTATATATTACAATAGCTCACTGACAACCTTAGGCCGAAACCTAGGTGTCAAATCCCTAGATACCAAAACCCTAGGTGTCTAAAACCTTCGGTCAACTTGACTCACATTTTCAGGGCTTTGCCAGCCTGTATTTCCTTCCTTATCGCGCAAGGCTCCAAAGCATCCAACAATGGATTTTTCCTCTTGCTGAGTTTTTGATGATCCATGTTCCTTGTTGATCTGTCATCCTCGATCATCTCATCCAACGACTTTCTTTCTCGGACTTTTCTCCATCTTTTCTTCTCTTTTGCTCACTTCAACCCAGTAACAATCACTGTGTCTTTCATGCAGTTCACATTTCTTCCTTTCTTCCTTGATCTTTTCTTACTTCCATACCCAAGGTCCAACAGGCCCCCACCACTCACCTATGACTCATCCCGAGGCACTTCAAATATGATCCTTCTTCTTTACTTCGACTTCAGATTGCGCAAGGAAGCCTTTGGTTTCTGCTCTATGCCTCCTGTCCTTCCTTGTGCAGACTATTTTTTCTGTGTCTGGTACCCAATTTCAATTGCACCTGGTACCTAGACCCTTTTCCTTATGCTTTTACTAAGAGCTATGAGGCAGTTGGTTGTCATAATACAATTTCAACTGGCTCTCGTTCACCAAACCTTCCTTCCATTCTCCATTTAAATTCTTCAACTGCACAGCTCCTCCTTCTGTAACATAGGAAACTTCATATGTCCCAAGCCAATGTGTTGATAACTTGCCTATATGTTTCATGAAATTATTGTCATATACCAGTACCAAATCACCTTGTTTAAATGCCTTCTTCTTGATATGCATGTAATGTTAGGCCTTATCTCTTTCTTTCTAGACCTACTGATGGAATCCTGCAATGAATCTGTCTTCTTCAAGTTCAACCAACTATGAAATCCTCTCTTGAACATCACCAACATCATCCATTTCTATAAAGGTAGTGATTCTTAGGCTTGGTACCAAATATTCCATTGGGACAACGGATTCGAGGCCATAAACCAACTTAAAAGACGTCTGGATTGTTAGCTTCTTGCAAGTGGTTCTATAGGCCCATCGTACTGTTGGTACTCTTAAATCCCAGTCATCCCTATTGACACTACAATTCTTCGTTAGCACTATCTCCAAGATTTTGTTGAATGCTTCAATTGTCCCATTCACTTGTGGATGGTAAAGTGTGCTCTTCTAATGATGAACTTCAAATTCCTCAGTCAAGGATCCAACTGTCTTATTGATGAAGTGTGTGCCTTGATCACTCATACGGATCTTTGGGCATCCAAACTGGGTGATGATGTCATCAAATATGAAGCGCACAACTGTAGTTGCACTACAATCATTGAATGTTCTTGCTTCAGCCCATCTAGTCAAGTACTCTGTCGCAATGATTATGTACCTTTCTCCTGTGCACTTTCCTGGTGGGTTTATAGGTCCTACGAAGTCAATGGACCATTTCTCAAATGCTTGTAGGTTCATCTATGGTGATAATGAAATTTCATCTCTTCTGAATGGTTTCCCAACTCTTTTTCATATATCACAGGCTCTATAATAGTCCTTGGCATCTCTGTGTAAGGTAGGCCACCAAAGGCCAACTCTAAGAACCTTTTGTGTAGTTCATTTTCGTGCATAGTGTCCTCCTGGGATGCCTTCATGAGCTTTGGCAAGGATCATTGGTCACTCTGCTTCCATAACACACCTCCTCAATATCTCATCAGGTCCCATTTTGTATAGTTGTCCAACTATAAGTGAAAAGTATGCAGTGTGCACTACTAGTTGTTTCTTCTAGGTGATTGTATACTCACTAGGTGCCATTCCTGTTGACAGGCACTGGACTATTTCTGTGAAGTGATCATCAATCTTTCTAATGGCTAGAAATTGTGCATCCAACAGTGTATCCTCCAAACTACTAGGCTCTTCTCCATGTTCCAACCTTGATAAGTGATCAGGACCTTTGTTCATTCTTCTTGGATTAACCACAATTTAGAAATAATATTCCTGAAATAAAAGAAGCCATCTGCATATTCTCCCCCCCAACACTGGCTTGTTGACTAGGTATTTCAGTGCAAAGTGTCCTCCCAAAAAGTAGTGGCAGAACTTTTGCAGTGCATACACCATGTCTAACCCTTCTCTTTCAGTGGTGGTGTAATTAATCTCATCTGTTGATAGCTTCCTTCTAGAAAAGGCTAATGGGTGGTCAATGTCTCTTGTTCCTGGTTGTGCTAACATAGCTCCTAATGCAATAGAAGATGCATCGACATGCACGTGAAACTCCTTAATCCAATCTGGGAAAACCAGAATAGGCACAGTAACCATTTTCTGTTTCAGTATGTCGAAGATCTAATGGCATTCTTCTATCCAGTGAAATTGGCAGTCCTTCTTCAAAATATTCTCCATGGGTGTTGTAATCTGGGCATAGCCTTTAATGAACTTCCTATAATATCATGTGTGTCCTAGCATAGTGCGCAACTGTTTGATTGAAGTAGGAGGGGGTAGATCAACTATGATGACAATTTTAGATGGATCTACCAACAATCCTTTCTTGCATACAATATGACCTAACAACACTCCAAATGGTGAAAATAAAATGCACTTCTTCAGGTTTAAGGCAATCTGACACTGCCTGTATTTATCCAAAATTATCTTTAGACATTCAATATGATTCTTCAGTAAACTAAAAACAGTCCAATCATCAAAGTATTCTTCTAGAAATTTATGCAGAAACTGCTTGAATGCTTTGAGCACCACCCTAGAAAAGATGGTTGGGGCATTCTTCAATCTAAACGACATCACTGTATACTAGTAGGATCCCCATTATGTTGCAATTTTGGTCTTATGGCGATCTTCCTTGGCAATCCAGATCTAATGGTATCCTGAAAATCCATCTGTAAAAGAATATACTTCTTGACCTCCTACATTATCTAACACTTCGTCAGTGAATGGCGTAGGGAATGGGTCATGCAAATAGGCATCGTTCAACTTCCTAAGATCTATGTAGATCCCGATCTCTCTTGTATTCTTGTCTTGTACCACCATAGGGCTTATCCATTCTGATTCATCCATAGGTTCTATGATCCTTTCTTCCAACATTCTGTCGAGCTCAATCTTTACTTTTTCCTTATATCTAGGGTTCAATCTGTAGGGTCTCTATTTGAATGGTCTTGCATCTGGATTCAAAGGGATCCTCATCTCTCCGATAGTCCCTTTAATACCCTTCATATCAATGAACTTGGTTGGAAACAAGTCCTGATATTCATGCAGTAATTCTGTAATCTTATCAATAGTGGCAACATCCCAATAATCTCCAGCATTTGCAAGCTTTAGCATTTTCTCTATTCCAATATTGACTTTCTTGATCTTGATTAGCTATCCAATTAATGGTAGCTCAACTCTTGTTCCTTCTATGCCTCTTTAGCCTTGTGTTTCGACAATTTTCACCTTCCTAGGATCATCATCTTCATCAGCATTGATGTTGTAACAGCCTTGCAATTTCTGGAGAGGCACAATCCATTCATCCTCTTCTTGTTCTAAAGGGAGGCTAGATGCCTCCTAAAACACTTTTTGTCTTACAATCTGTAATTCTTGGTCTGCTGAAGGATATTGGCTTTCAAATAAGAAAGTATTTACAAAATTCTGGGTCATACCTTTCCAATATGTAGTGATAAGGCACAATTCTGCTTGAAGATACCAGTTGATAGGGGTGGTGTCCAGTGTGTTAATGAATTTGTGCACCCACTGCTCTTGAGGAATATTGCTCCAGGATTCCTCACAACTTTGCAGATGGTCCTTTGGGCAGCTTCGGCCTATGTAACTAACTTTGCATCCTTCTACTTGTGCTGAGAACTACGCTATCATCAAAGTACGATATTGTATCCAGTTTGTAATGTTGTCTTTGTGTGTCCCCCACCATCTTGCTGGTGTGGATTTTAGGGCCTCATCCATTTCCAACAATCTTTGTTGCGTTGGTACACTTTCTTCAAAATATGACAAGAAGGTTTCTAATGGATTTGGTCCATCAAAGGTGGTAACTTACTTACTGTTGTGCCAATCCAACAAACTTCTTTGGTTAGTCTAGCACATCTCCTTGTAGATACTTCATACATTTTGTTCTGCCAGTTTTCCAGTGCTTCTTCTTAATCTGATGAGCATGCGTTGTCACTTCGCCAACTTAAGTTTCCATCTGTCGTAGGATTAATGTAATCCTCTTGTCTGGCGATTAGTTTGTATATGTTTTTCAATTCATATGTGTGGTCTTTTTCTCTCATGGGCTCTATGTATCACTGACCTTCATCAGGATCTATTGGTGCGATGAACCTATGGCCATCTCCTTCAAACTTCATTTTTCTTTTCTTTAAATCAACCACAATGGAATTATTGAAATCCCAATCAATTCCTAATAGTGCAGGGTAAGGAAAGATATCATCAACTATCTCAATCACCTCAAAATCTACAAACGTCCTCACTTTGTCGATGTCCACAAGGACATGTTCCAATCTTCCGAAGGGGATTACTGCCTACCGATTAGACATTCTAATACTGATAAGGGAATAGATAAATTTAGGTTTTCCCATCAATGCCCAGGTATTCTTCATCATGACATTGACCTCCGACCCTAAGTCGAGGACCACATAGTCTATACCATACTCTCCAATTTGAGCATTCAAGTGTAATTCCTTATTTGTCCTTCTCTTCTTGGATAGTTGATGTACTGCTTTATTCAGTAAAGGATCCACCCTTCATATCTCATACTGTCTGACCAAGTTTTGTAGTTCTTGTATAGCTTTCTCATCTTTAATCATCTCTATAAACGTATACAAGAAACTAACAAGTTTACTTGCTTCTTTTCCATCTCCAGGCGAAGTAGACTGATTGAATGCCAGAGGCATTCCACATTCTCTTAATTTTGTTTGTGTCTTCGATGAAGAGCTTTGGTCTCCCCCGAATTCTCTTCTTGCCTCCTCAAACACTTGTTTTTCTTTCTTTGCATCAAAAGTTTGTGTCTTTTCTGCAACTTTCCCGACTCCTGATTCTTTTGCAGTCTTTCCTTGGGTCATTATGTCTTCTTCTGTAACAAAACCTCCTATAATGATAACAACGACTCTAGGGTATGCTCCGTGAGGTTCTTCTTTGATGAATTGTAGGGTAAATTGTAACTTGTTACAAGGGGATCAGAGTTCCAGAGGCCAAGTATTCATGGAATAGACAGTGTTCCTTTTCATGGCCTTCCAATATGCATCTGACACACCAGATGTCTTCTCTTTTATATTTTCCCTTGTCTTTCTTCATATCTTCAACCTACAGAGACAAACTAGTTAACTGACTCAAGATTTGACTCATACCTGAACTGAATTCTCCCATAGGGGTTGATTCTAGCTTCATGGTGATCTCCAGCGCCTTAGCCTGTGAAGAAATATTCTGTTGCATCAGAGGAACACTGATGTGTGGTAAGAGGGCAGCAATGAACCATTATTTCTTCTGTTCATCTGGAATTTGAAAAGTCAACCAACCTATTATGGTCTTGAACCTTTGATCGAATTCCCAAATAGGTTCAACTAATTTTTTCTTAATCTCTTTCAACTCCGTAATACATTTTGACTCTGGCTTGGGTTTCTTGAACTCTGCAATCAATGCATTCTTAATCTCATTCAGTGGCTTAGGCTATGAAAATCCTTGGACAAGCTTCATGTACCATCTCAGTGCACGATCTCTTAAGGTAGTACTAAACTAATCTCTTTTAACAACTTCATTGGTGACATTCTTAATATTCCATATGGCTTCACATAGGAACCAGTGTTGATCAGGATCTTCAGATCCATCTCCCCTAAATATAGGGCACCTCATCTCATCTGCCATAGGGTTGCCTAGGTTTCCTGTCTGAGTATATGTTGAAATGCTAGTAGTAGTACTCCGAGGACTCTGGTGACTCTGACTATTATGATTGCTTAGTGTTTCTGAAACAACATGGGAAGTGATAGTACTTACTTCAATGGTCTGCGTAGTTCCTGAAGTTTTTGGTTCTTCCCGGCGAGGTTCTTCAACTTCCTTTTCCTCTGCCCTAACGGGTTCTGAATGCCCTTCATCCATCAAATCTACCTCTTCTCCATTGTAGAAACCCTCATCCTCATAGTTCTGCTTAAATAGGTTTGCAAGATGAACTTCTTTGAATGCTCTGCCACTGTGTGTATGTCTAGCCTTTGTGTCGCTGTCATTGTCCGAATTATTGAACATTAGCTTTTTCAAATCTTTCTAACTACTGTATCTTCAATATGTTCTTCTCATGCAATAGCATCTTGATCCTCAACTTCAGAAAATGTAAAAATTTTCCTCTAGGTCCTTAAAGAAATACCTCTCGGCTTGTCTATATGACTCTACTCTATCAAAAACAAACTCAGTGATATACCCTCCAATGGTGCTATCAAACCAGTCATCTACTTCTCTTGACATGACATTATTAACTCTCTTGACCTTCTTGATCAACATTGATGTCCAAACCATAGGTGGCATAGATCTGATCTCAAATTGGGTATCTGCTAACCTAGCTAACCACTCGTATATCTCTTGATGGATTCCTCCAAAGAAAATTTCATGTATATTAGTAAAGATATATCTCTCCAACCAATCCTCTGTACTAAGATTAGGGTTCTTGTCTAGGGCTTTAGTGAAGTCCTTTTCTTGATATTCCATTCACTTTTGAATCTTTGTCTTCGATGGAAACCACCTTGACATTCCCTCAAGAATTATCCTGTCCCAGCAACAGAACCATTTTTTGGCACAAGGGCTGACCCAGGGTTCATCTCCAAGAGTGCACCAACAGCCCTAACTACTGGCCCTTTCGAAAACAACTGCGAGGCAGATGCAGTCTCACCCAAAGTAGCTATGAGGGGGTTGCAGGACATATATGTATACAACCAGAATGAATCAAAAGTGTATTCACAACAACCAACACACAACAATCTAGTATTCTTGATATTCTTATAACCTATTGTGCAAGTTATATCTATCAGATCTAACACATTATCATAATAGCAGCATCTCAAATGACAAAGAGAAGAGCATCAATCACACGTGACAAAATATATACGTGGTTCACCCTCTCTCTAGGACTAAGTCCACAAAATTGTTCTTTATAATATATTAAGATGGAAGCATACAGTTTTGATCTGCGCTCTTAGCTAGCATATTTTCTCTTCTTCTCTCTCTTTCTCCCTTCCCTGTGCACCCAGCTACAGGGTTGATCCTCACACCCAACTGAATATCATACAACATAGACTTCTCTCATGATACAATACTTCTCTCTCAATAGCAATCTCTCCTCACAACACAATCGCCTCTAACAACAACAATACTAACCCACAATAACAACAACAATAATGACAAAAACCCAACCCAAGTACTCTTGACCTTTATTTATATATAACAATATCTCACCAACATCCTTAGGCTGAAACCTAGGTGTCAAATCCCTAGATACCAAAACCTTATGTGTCTAAAACCCTAGGTCAACTTGACCCACATTTTCAGGGCTTTGCCAGCTTGTCTTTCCTTCCTTCTCGCACGGTGCTCCAAAGAATCCAACGATGTCTTTTTTGGCAGATGAGTTATCCACAATCCATCTTCCTTGCTAATATGTCATCCTCAATCTCCTTGTCCAATGTCTTGCTATATTGGACTTCACTCCATTTTTTTTGCTCATTTTCTCACTTCGACCCAATAATAGTCACTGTGTCTTCTGCGCAGTTCACATTTCTTCCTTTCTACCTTTATCTTTTCTTACTTCCATACCCAAGGGCCAACACATGGCTAACCAAAATAATACCTCCAGACCTTGGCTCGATCAATATGTCGTGGAAGTACCTAGACCCCAACACCTGTTACCCAAACATCCGAAAAAGTGACTACCCAAATTCGACCCAGATTCGAAGAAATTATCTCAGGATCATATCAAGAAATTAATGTTAGTTGTTAGGCTCTGTAGCGTCTAACATGAGGATGTCATGTGTAGGTAATTCCTTTACACTATTGAGGGAAATGCCTCAACCTGGTATTTTGCGCAACAACCCCAAACCATTGTCTCTTGGGATAAGTTTGAAACCTTCTTTTTAGAGAAATTTGGAGATGATAATGTTGGACAATTGAGAGGAGGGGTGAGTTAGTTGTTACCATGCTTAAACAATTATGCTTCTTTTAAAATATTTACTAGGAACTCAATGATGATCACAATAATGCAGGGAAATAAATAATGGCACATTCAACATCAGTCACATATATGAGAAACATAGAGACAGATATTTCCCGAGGAAACCCATACAGGGTAAAAACCTCTTCTTCTTGATATGATAAGTATTATTTACATTCTTTACATTATCATACATATGAGCACCAACTCATTGTGAGGCTACAACCTCTTTTTTTGCAAGCTGCAACTTGCTGAGAGTACCTGTAAGTTTTAAACCTGCGAAGTAAAGCAATGCATATATATTCTTAAGCAATACAGAAATTAATCAATGACTCATACACAGAATACACAGAGATCTTTACCGGAAACCCTCAACCGGGAAAACCTTTCTTTTTCATTATATCAAATTTCACCATTCACCATACAATATATACAATGTTTTTAGGTATTCCGTAGATACCAAAACCCTAATCCCTTAATCCGGGATTAATTTACAAATCAGCTAAAAATAGAAAAATCCGCTAAAAATAGCAAAAACCGCCCAAAAAAAAAAAAATCGGGGCATTGCCCCGGGCTACGTTCGGTGCCGAACGCTCCGCGTAACCAGGGGGGGGGAATACCTGCCCCCCCTGGGACCCCCCTAGGAAAGCGCCCGACGCACACGACAGAGCCCTAGGTGAAGGGATCATCAGACGCAGTCGTCGTATCTGATGCACCCACACACACACACACATGCAAAGGATATAACACATACCCAACATTCTCCCACTTGTTGTTTTCTTTGCATCTAGGGGTCCAGGGGATTATATAGTCAACAATCCAGGGAAGCAATGCCCATTGTTACTCTACACCAAGAGAACTTTTCTGTGCTCACAGACTTTGTCAATGAATCTGCAGCA
>ML780859.1:321631-348196 GCA_009831015.1 Picea engelmannii | reverse complement strand
TTGTCTACAAGAAGGTCCTCCATCTTGAGCTTCCATAGCTCAAAGTTTTTACCATTGAACTTCTCTATCTCGATTCTAGATGAGCTCGCCATTCCTTTTACTTTACTCAAATATCCTCTACAAAATCTCCCACTGAACCCAGGCTTATCACAGACCCAAGATAAACTTGATCTATCAAGACCGAGCCGAACCCTGAGCAACAAAGGCGTCCCTCTGAAGCCAAAAACGTGCTCTGATACCACATGTAATTTTTAAACCTGCAAAGTAAAGCAATGCATATATATTCTTAAGCAATACAGAAATTAATCAATGGCTCATACACAGAATACACAGAGATCTTTACCGGAAACCCTCAACCGGGAAAACCTTTTTTTTTCATTATATCGAATTTCACCATTCGCCATACAACATATACAATGTTTTTAGGTATTCCGTAGATACCAAAACCCTAATCCCTTAATCCGGGATTAATTTACAAATCAGCTAAAAATAGAAAAATTCGCTAAAAATAGCAAAAACCGCCCCAAAAAAAAAAATTGGGGCGTTGCCCCGAACGCTGCGCGTACTCGGGGTGCTGCCCCGAACGCTCCATGTAACCAGGGGGGGGCATACCTGCCCCCCCCTGGGACCCCCCTAGGAAAGCGCCCGGTGCACACGACAGAGACCTAGGTGAAGGGATCGTCAGACGCAGTCGTCGTATCTGACACACCCACACACACACACATGCAAAGGATATAACACATACCCAACAGTACCAACTCTCTATTTTCTTTAGCACCCACTAGAAGGAAGCACCAACTCCCTGGTTTCTCTAGCACCAACTAGAAGTAAGTACCTACTTCCTGGTTTCTCTAGCACCAACTAGAAGGAAGCTACTACTCCCTGTGTTCAAGAACCCACTTGAATCTTTGAGGACACCAGTCCTCCCTAGCACCTCCCTACCACCATGGATTATCAATATGTGTTACTAAAACTTATTACAGTGATATAATGTTTAACAACAACTTACCAGTCTCATCACTGTTCAACAAGATTTCGCTACTTCGTATGCCTCACAGTCTTCCTACATGCATACATTGCACTTTCTATTCTTCTTCCTTTTGTGCTTTGTACACCATTCCCATTTAATTCCCCTTTTCTCTTCTGGCCATACCAGCTACTGCACTTCACCTCCTTCTTCCTACATGCATCACCCACCGCAACAAAAACAACCTCATCACTTCTCTACCCCGTGTACTTATAGCTTCTATACACCTTGTGCATGCAATGTACACCATACCTCTGCCTGCTCACACTGCGTTAATCTCTTCCACATCTCGAGTTCTCTATTTGATCATCATGGTAACCCTTCTTCTTTTCTGGTGGTTTTCCCACGCGTTTAGCATCACTGGATGTCATGCTGAGATTCCTCAACCTCTTTGGCAGTCGAGACTCTTCATCTTCTCTAGCATAGTCGAGCTTATACTTTCTTCTTTAGTTACAAACTTCAACGCTCATCCACTTGTCAGTCGCCTCCACGAATAGTCTTTGTTCTATTGGCTGATCTCTTGAGACTCTTCACCTCCTCTGTCAATAACCTCGAGGTGTCTTTGATTCCTCTGGTAGAACTCATCATTGGTTTCTGGCAGTTTCACTGTGTCGTGTAACAGTAGCCCTCCGATCTCCTTCAGTTTCATCTGCACCATTGAATGAACTTCATAAGCTTGCCTTTATTTCGTATTTCATCATTTCGTCTTTTCTGTGGCCAAGTGTCTCACCAGTCCATGTCATGATATTCGAAACTACGAAATGGATCTTTTCTACGCTAGCTCCTTCCTCTATATGACCATGGCCATGACCAAGCGCTTGTCCAAAGAGTGCTTTTCAAGATTTATCTTTTCGGCATTTCGGGACTCCTGATGTGAGAGTCCCTAACTTCTCCATCTCCCGGTAATTGAAATCCCAGTCTCCAATACATCGAAGGGGGTCGGATCAATGGTCCATGATCTCTTCAAACCAATGACTCAGATCATTTCACGATTTCGCAAATCACGATTTCGGCATTCCTGTGGTGAATGTTCTTGACGCTTCCAAATCCCGATCCACGAAACTCCGAAATGGCATGGGATCAACGGTCCAAATCAACCCTTGATCTGACGGCTCAGATCATTTTGCGATTTCACATTTCGTGATTTTGGCATTCCTGTGGTGAATGTTCTTGATGCTTCCAACTCCCAATCCGCGAAACTCCGAAATGGCGTGGGATCAACGGTCCAAATTAACCCTTGATTTGATGACTCAAATCATTTTGCGATTTCGCATTTTGTGATTTCGGCATTCCTGTGGTATTGTTTCTTGCCTCTCCAAGTCACAATTCATGAAGCCCCAAAATGGAGTCTTTGACATGCTCTGATCTTCTGCCATGCGTCCCTCTTGGATCAATGGTCAATATTTTATCGAAACTTCACAACTCCACAAACCTTCGTTGTGTCTGATCAACAGTCCATATTTGGCCTCGATCTAATGGTTGAGATTATTTCATGATTTTTCATAACGCAAGTTCAAGAGGTGAAAGGCTGGAGCATTTCATACCTTTGACTTTCCAGTCAGCGAAATGTTGATCTATGTCCACGTGTCCTACCCGTAGATGGATGGTCCTCCTTCTTTCAAGATTTTGTATACCCGCTTCTCCTTGCACTTTAATGAACGTGTAGGTTCTCCCTGATCCAATGATGGTTGGAACTTACTCTCAGATCTGATGCCTGAGATCTATCCTCCTCTTCTGCATGTTCTTCTTGTCTACAATCAGATCTGACAGTCCTCCTTCTTTCAAGAATTTAAATGGGATCCAACGATCATTGACGCTTCTCCTCCCTAGCTTAGGCACTACGATCGACTCTACACTAATTACTCCTGAGCTTTTGTTCCTTTTTTTCCATCAATGCTTACTCTGATCTTTTCATCAATGACCTGCCTACAATCCTTTGCACATTTTCTTCCATATTTGCTACTGTACTTTCCATCAATGACAAGCATACGTTTCCTGTTCAATATTTTCCAACAATATCCCCCTTTGGCATTGATGGCAACAAAGGCACCCGTACCCAGACTCTTTTCTCCCCCTTTGGCATCAATGTCAAAGATAACATGCTCCCCTTGATCTGTTGGAGTATTTTTATGAGGTATTAGATATGCAATCAATACAATACTCCCCCTAACATGATGGAATTTCTTATATGTGAGACAGGATAACACCCGGCGTTTGTCTGAGATATTTAAATGGTATCTTGGCTAGAGGTTTAGTAAAAATGTCTTCTATTTGTTCTGTGGTTGGAATGTACTAAACCTGAACAACCTGATTGGTGACCTGCTCTCTCATAAAATGATATTTTATGGGAATATACTTGGTCTTGGAGTGGAATATAGGATTTTTAGACACACGGATGGCACTAGTGTTATCACAATGAATTGGGATAGGTGCAGTGTATTTTACCTCTAAGTCTGCAAGTGTCAGAATCATCGATAATACCTGAGTGCAATAGGTAGCAACAGGAATGTACTCTACCTCTGTGGTCGATAAAGAAATGGAACCTTTATTTTTACTAAGCCATGCTACTAAAGAGTCACCCAGGAAGAATGATCCTCCACTCGTGCTTTTTCTCTCATCAACACAGTTTGCCCAATCTGCATCTGAGTAAGCAGTTAACTGAAAATTATGATTTTTGGGATAGCACAGACCATAAGTCATTGCTTCTTTTAAATACCTAAATATCCTTTTGACAACTTGCAAATGTCTTTGTTTAGGTGCAACCTGATATCTTCCTACCATTCCTACATCATGCATTATGTCTGGGCGAGATGCTATGATGTACAACAGGCAGCCTATCATTGATCCATATGAGATTTGATCAACATCAGGTGAATCATCGTCCTTTCTTAATTTACATCCAGTTACCATAGGTGTACCCACAGGTTTAGAATCTTCCATTTAAAACCTTTTCAGCATTTCTCTTAGATATTTTTCTTGAGAAATGAACATCCCTTCGGACCTCTGAGTAATTTGCAGACCAAGAAAAAATGATAGTTCTCCTATCATAGACATTTAAAACTCAGACTCCATGGCAGAAGCAAACCATTGTACCAATGAATCCTTATTACATCCAAAGATGATGTCATCTACATAAACCAATACGATGAGCAAATTATTATCCTCTGTTTTAATATATAGATTGTTGTCAGTTGTTCCTCTCTTGAACCCTTTGTCTTTGAGATACGTATCTAGTCTGTGATACCAAGCTCGAGGGGCTTGTTTTAACCCATATAAGATTTCTTCGGCTTGCATACTAAGTCAGGGTTATCAGATAGTTTGAAACCCTCTGGTTGTTCCATATATACTTATTCACTTAAATCTCCATTTAGAAAAGCTGACTTAACATCCATTTGATAGAATTTAAACCTTTTATGACAAGCATAGGCAAGAAACATTCTGATAGCTTCTAATCTTTCTATGGGTGCAAATGTTTCATCAAAATCCAGTCCTTCTATCTGAGCATAGCCTTTACAAACTAACCTTACTTTGTTCCTGATAACTTGTCCTTGCTCATTCAACTTATTCTTAAAGATCCATTTGAAGCCAATGACTTTTTTACCTTTAGGTCTTTGAACCATCTCCCACGTATTGTTTTTCTCAATCTGATCAAGTTCATCATTCATTTCTTTGACCTAGTGGTCATATTTGTTGGCTTCATTAAAATTCTTTGGTTCCAGCATGGATATAAAGGCTATATGAGATTGTTCGGTTTTTTTTATTAGCTTTCTCCTAGTTTGTACACCTTTATCTTTTTCTCCAATTATCTGACTTGCAAGATGATTATTTTGAATGATTTTGGAGGAGGAATTTGTAGTTGACTGCTAATTTGAGTCTTTCTAAGTGTCTGAGTCTTCATCTGATTCAGATTCTTCATTTTCTGATTCTTGGACCTGCTCATCTTCATCTTTAGTTGTGTCTTCTGTAGAAGACTCATTACTGTACACCTCTCTTGCTGGGATTCCTTCATCAATTTTTACATCAATACAATCAACCATTTTATGAAGCCTCTTATTATAGCATCTATATCCTTTACTGTTTGTAGCATACCCTAAGAAGATACCTTCATTAGCCCTGTCAACATATTTTTCAAGGTTCTCATCATTATTCTTTATGTAGCATTTACTCCCAAAGACTTTGAAGTGTTTGATTGAGGCAGGTCTTCCAAACCACGGTTCATAAGGTGTCTTGTCACTTTGTGGTCTGAGGTGATCTTTGTTAAGAACATGGACTGTTGTGTCTATTGCTTCCACCCAGTAGGTTTGGCCAATGTTCTTCTCATTCATCATTGACCTGGCCATTTCCTACACTGTTCTATTTTGCCTCTCAAAGACTCCATTTTGTTGTGGAGTTCTTGGTAGTGTGTATTCTCTCTTGATCCCATGCTCATCGCAGAATTCCTTGAAGTCTCTTGACATAAACTCTCCTCCCCGATCTGATCTTACTGCCTTTAATCTCTTGCTTGTTTGAGTCTTAGTTAAAGCCTTAAATATTTTAAACTTCTCAAATGCTTCAGTTTTTTCTTTGAGAAAGGCAACCCAAGTAAGTCTGGAGTAATCATCAATGATCAACATGAAGTAATTTTCTTTCCCTGTGCCTTCCTTTCTTGATGGTCCACATAAATCCATATGAACTAGTTGAAGTGGCTTCTCTATTGAAGTAAAGCTCTTGGACTTAAACTATGTCATGTTTAGCTTTCCTACTTGGCAGGGTTTACACATTGAATCTTGGGGCTTTGATATTCTCGAAAGATATTTTACTGCCTCGAGATTTTTGAGTTTGATTAAGTGGTCAAAGTTTATATTCCCAAGTCTCCTATGCCACAACCAACTTTCATCATATTTTCTTAGATGACATTCTTCTCTATTTTCTTTCAACACATACACATTATTTTCTGTCCTTATGCCTTTGGCCACCACTTGTCTTGAGTTTACAAACTTTATCTTGCAGTCCTTGGATGTGAACACCACTTCACATCCTCTATCACACATTTGAATTACACTAAGCAGATTATGTTTCAGCCCATCTACAAGTAGAACATCTTGGGATTTTCCTTTTCCATTACTTAAGCTCACCATCCCTTTGCCCTTTATTTTCCTTGGAGCATCATTTCCAAAGGTTACGTTTCCTGATTTTCTTTCACTTAGAGATAGAAACTTGCCTTTGTCTCCCATCATGTGTTTGGAGCATCCACTGTCTATATACCAAGGGTTCGTTTTTCTTTCAGCGGACAACACTAATCCACACTTGTCACTTTCCTTCTTCCAAAACTTGGCATTTTCAGCAGGGGATTTCGAATCTGGTTCATAGTTCCTTAACCGACAGTCAATAGATGTATGTCCAAAGTTATGACAAGTATAGCATTCAATATCATTGTTCAATAGGTCAAACTTATTGTTGCAGTGTTGTCTACTCGTTGACTGTTGATTATTTCTTGGCCTCCTTAGTTGCATGTCCCTAGACTTAATTTGGCAATTTGCAGTCTGTGATGGATTGTGACTTGGTTGTATCATTCTTTGTTGTGGGAAGCATTTATTCCTTTGAAATCTTAATTGCTCATGTCTAAGTCTGAAGGAACAATTTACAGCTTTGTGACCAAAATTAGAATAGTAGAAACAATAACCATAGAAAAATCCTTTGCACCTGGGAAAAGGTTGTCTTTTCTGAGCAAATCGATTTCTTCCATGCTGATGATGTCTTTCAGTAGAGAACGCATTATTTCTTTGTCCTACAAATTCAGTCTTGACACCTTTTTATTTACTCATCCTGGGCAACTGATTGTCTTCCTTTGTTTCTGCAGGTTTGTTGTTGTCATTGGTTGTACTTTTGACAAACTTGATGGGTTCTTCATTTCCTGGCTTACCACTGCTTGATCCCTCTTCATAACCCAAACTAGTTTTCAGCTTTGGATTCCTTTGTTGATTCAGAATGGTGGCTAATCCTTCTGAGGCTTTGATACTTGATAGATTCTGATTGTACAAGGCTTGAAATTTCTCCATCTCTTTCCTAGTTTTCACTACTGCTTGTTCTAATGCTTCACATCTTGCCTTCTTTTCTGATAACTGTTGTTTCATAATGTCTTCAATTTTCTTTGCCTCTTATAATTCTACTTTTAGTAGGACAAGGTCTTCATTAGATTCTTTACTTTCTTTCTCTAACTGTATCAACAATTGCCTTTGCTTTCTGTTCTTAATTCCTAGTTTGTCAATTTCTTCCATTGAACTGATCAGTTCCCCTTCCATGTCAACCACAACTTCTTCTTCATTAACTTCACTTCCTATGTTGTCATTATCATAATCCTCTTTGGCCATAAGTATGAAGTCATTTAGTTTATCTTCAATAGGGGAGTCATTGTCTTCATCATCTGAAGGATCATCCTCATTGTTTACCCAAAGACTTTTCTTCTTAAAGTTATTCCCTTTAAATATATTTATGTGTTTGTACTTCTCGTCATCATCACAAGTATGATCCTTTCCTTTGTGGGGACATTTGTTTAAAAAATGGCCTATCCTACCACAATTGAAGAATTTGAAAGGAAGTTTACCTTTGTATTTTCCTGATCCCTTCTTCAGTCTCTTCACAATTTTTTCTTCAATTTCATCGGGCTCAGAATCCTCATTCTTGTCTTCCTTAAATGATGCTTCTCTAGAGGTGGGTTTATCTTTAACTATTCTCATTTCATATGCAGTCAATGTTCCTAGAAGTTGATCAAACTCTAAGGTTTTTAGATCATTTAGTTCTTCTATAGCAGAGACCTTCAGATTGAACCTATCTAGGAGAGATCTCAAGATTTTCTGAACTAAAGAAGGTTCCTCAATTGTTTCCACCAAGTGCTTTCATTGCATTTACCATTTCTTCTACTCTCAGAAAGTATTTTCCAATAGTTTCATCTTCTTTCATCTTCAGCTGTTCAAACTACATTCTGTAGGTTTGAAGCTTGGCATCCTTTACCTTCTCATTTCCCTCATAATTGTTAATGAGTTTGTCCCACATTTCTTTAGCAGTTCCTAGATGCATAACTTTTACGAATTATGCTTCTGCAAGCCCACTCAATATCGCATTCATAGCCTTATCATTGAAGCTAAATTCTAGTTTTTCATCCTTATTAGCTAGTACAACTGGCTTTACATAACTAGTATCTACCACATCCCAAACATTTGCACCTAAAGCCATTATGTAGGTTCTCATTCTAACTTTCCAGAAGGCAAAGTTTGTTCCATTGAACAGAGGGTCCTTATTGGTTGAATTTCCTTCATGGCTTGACATGTTTAAGCTCTAGGATCTACCTTTAGATAAAAAGGGGTCGGATTCGATACCAATTATTGGACAACTGAGACGGGGGGTGAATCAGTTGTTACTGTGCTTAAACAATTATGCTTCTTTTAAAATCTTTACAAGGCACTCAATGATGATCACAATAATGCAGGGAAATAAACAATGGCACATTCAACATCAGTCACATATATGAGAAACATAGAGACAGATATTTCCCAAGGAAACCCATACAGGGTAAAAACCTCTTTTTCTTTATATGATAAGTATTATTTACATTCTTTACATTATCATACATATGAGCACCAACTCATTGTGAGGCTACAACCTCTGTTTTTGCAAGATGCAACTTGATGAGAGCACCAACTCTCTATTTTCTCTAGCACCCACTAGAAGGAAGCACCAAATCCCTGGTTTCTCTAGCACCATCTAGAAGGAAGCACCTACTCCCTGGTTTCTCTAGCACCAACTAGAAGGAAGCTACTACTCCTTGTGTTCAAGCACCCACTTGAACCTCTGAAGACATCAGTCCTCCCTACCACCTCCCTACCACCCTGGATTATCAATATGTGTTACTGAAACTTATTACAGTGATATAATGTTTAACAACATCTTACCAGTCTCGTCACTGTTCTGCAAGATTTCGCTTCGTCTGCCTCACAGTCTTCCTACATGCATACATTGAACTTTCTATTCTTATTCCTTTTGTGCTCTGTATGCCATTCTCGTTCAATGCCCCTTTTCTCTTCTATCCATACCATCTCTTGCACTTCACCTCCTTATTCCTGCATGCATCACCCACCACAGCAACAACAACCTCATCACTTCTTTGTCCCATGTACTTATAGCTTTTGTACACCTTGTGCATGCAATGTACACCATGCCTCTGCCTGCTCACACCGCATTAATATCTTCCACATCTTGAGTGCTCTGTCTGATCATCATGGTAACCCTTCAACTTTTCTGGCAGTTTGCCCACGTGTTCAGCATCACTGGATGTCATGCTGAGATTCCTCAGTCTCTCTGGCAGTCGAGTTACAAACTTCAATTCTCATCCACTTGTCAGTCACCTCCATGAACAGTCTTTGTTCTACTAGCTGATCTCTTGAGACTCTTCACCTCCTCTTTCAATCACCTCAAAGTGTCTTCGAGTCCTCTTGTAGAAATCATCACTGGTTTCTGGCAGTTTCACTGTGTCATGCAACAGTAGCCCTTCGATCTCCTTCAGTTTCATCTGCACCATTGACCGATCTTCATAAGCTTGCATTTATTTCATATTTCATCATTTCGGCTTTCCTATGACCAAGTGTCTCACCAATCCATGTTGCGATCTCTAAAACTCTGAAACAAAGATTTTATGTGCTAATCCTTCCTCTATATGACCATGGCCATGACCAAGTTCTTGTCCATAAATTGCTTTTCGAGATTTCGCTTTTCGGCATTTCAGGACTCCTGATGTTGAGAGTCTCTAACTTCTCCATCTATTGGTAACCAAAATCCCAGTCTCCAATACATCGAAGGGGGTTGGATCAATGGTCCACAATCTCTTCGAACCAACAACTCAGATCATTTCACAATTTCACAAATTGCGATTTCGGCATTCTTGTGGTGAATGTTCTTGACACTTCCAACTCCCGATCCATGAAACTCTGAAATGGCGTGGGATCAACAGTCCAAATCAACCCTTGATATGATGGCTCAGATCATTTTGTAGTTTCTCATTTCGCAATTTCGGCATTCTTGTGGTGAATGTTCTTGAAGCTTCCAACTCTCGATCTGTGAAACTTCGAAATGGCGTGGGATCAACGGTCCAAATCAACCCTTGATCTGATGGCTCAGATCATTTTGTAATTTCGCATTTTACGATTTCAACATTCCTGTGGTATTGTTTCTTGCCTCTCCAAGTCGCGATTCACAAAACCCCGAAATGGAGTCTTTGACATGCTCTGATCTTCTACCACGCATCCCTCTTAGATCAACGATCAAGATTTTATCGAGACTTCACAACTCCACGAGCCTTTGTTGTGCCTGATCAACGGTCCATATTTTGCCTTGATCTAATGGTTGAGATTATTTCACGATTTTGCATATCGCGAGTTCGAGTGGTGAAAGGCTGGAGAATTTCATACCTTTGACTTTCGAGTCAGTGAAATGTTGATCTGTGTCCATGTGTCTTTCCTGTAGATGGATGGTCCTCCTTCTTTCGAGATTGTGTATACCCGCTTCTCCTTGCACTTTAATGAACGTGCAGGTTCTCCCTAATCCAACGATGGTTGAAACTTACACTTAGATCTGATGCCTGAGATCTGTCTTCCTCTTCTTCTAGTAATTCTTGTCTACAATTAGATCTAACAATCCTCCTTCTTTTGGGAATTTAAATGGGATCCAACGATCACTAATGCTTCTCCTCCCAAGCTTAGGCACTGCGATCGACTCTACGCTAATTACTCCTGAGCTTTTGTTCCTATTTTTCCATCAATGCTTACTCTGATCTTATCATCAATGACCTGCCTACAATCCTTTTCACGTTTTCTACCATCTTTTCTACTGTACTTTCCATCAATGACAAGCATACATTACCTATTCAATATTTTCCAACAACTAAATCTCTAGAAGTTCTGGTAATGGAGCTTTCTAGTATGAAAATGAACCCTAAAGAAAATTAATGTTGAATTCAAACCTTCTGATTTAAATATCATTCAGTTACCAAACTAATGTCAAGGTCATTGGTGATCTTAAGAATGTATTGATAAGGTTTTCATATAACCAAAAGGTCCACCAAGTAATTGATATAATTGTTGTTGATATTCCAAAAGTTTATGGCTTATTTTTTAGTAGAGATTGGTCAGAAAATTTACATGGTTATTTTTATATGGATTGGTTTCATCTGTGGCTACCAGAAAATGGCTAGCCTAACAATATTAGGATAAACAAAGAACGTTACCTTGAGTACACTATTACAGATTTAAATGATCCCAATGAGCCTTTTACTACTGCTATAAATACGATTAAGGCCCAGGGAATGCATACTTTTTTGGAAATTCCATGACTGAAATATCCTCTATCACTGACCCAGAACAACAATCTGAAATCTCAGCCTATACTCAGAGGACAACTCTGAAAAGTAAACTGAACACTGATGATGATGAAGAAATTTGGTCATTATACTTTGATGGATCTAAATCCCAGGAAGGGGTAGGCATTGATTGTGTACTGATCGATCCCAAAGGTAAAAAAACATGTATTGCTTGTCTATTAGAATTTGAATGTACTAACAACACAATAGAATATGAAGCACTTCTGTAGGAGTAAAGAAGGCATTGGATCTTGACATGCAAAACTTGGTAGTAGTCGATGACTCTGAAATCATAGTCAAGCATGTAAAAAACGTTATTCATTGTTTATCACCTCATCTGAAAAACTACCAAACCGAGGTATGGAGCTTAATACGTAAATTTCTCTCTTTTAACATAAATTGCATTCCTAGGTCGAGTAATTCATAATTTGATTTATTAGCTAATGTTGCTTCAAAATTATTGCATGTTGAAGGTCTTTCTCTTAACGCATTCTCGGTTGAATTGTTATTTAGGCCATCGATTCCTGACAACATCACCAATTGGCGAGTGTTTGATGACGATAAGAAAATCATCAATTTTCTGCATATGGAGGACACGTTCCAAGATGCGGTAATTGATGAAAGCACCCACCATGAAAACCTCCGAGATTTCATGGTAATATCTGACCCTTGTTCTGCAAAGATATCATCTGAGCTGGCAAACTCTATTCCCAAATATGTTGTTAGATTAGAGAAATTTTATGATTTAAATGACAAGTTTAGGGGGGTAGTTAATTGAAAAATGAATAGTTCCTCATTATTGTATGAAACTGTAAATTTAGGAACGCGAGATAATCCTCAGAATATCAATATGGGCAAAGGGTGTTCTAAACAAGAGAGATCTTCATTCATAAAAAATTTCAAAGAACTCAAATATGTGCTTGCTTGGACATATGATGATCTAAATTTTTTTTATCCAAACATAATACAACATGTAATTCCCATGAAACCCCAAACCCAACCTTTTCAAAAAAAGCTTAGAAAAATGCATCCTAAATTAGAACCCACAGTAAAAAAGGAACTAAACAAATCACTCACTGCTAAGATCATTTTTCCAGTCCAACATACTCAACGGGTATCCAACTTAGTCCCGGTAAGAAACAAAAATGGGGAAATTTGAATTTCTGTCAACTTTCGTAATTTAAACCAAGCCTCTGATAAAGACAATTACCACGTTCCCCCAATGGAACAAATTTTGAAACAAGTATCTGTTCCTGAAATACTATCCTTATTAGATGGTTTCTCAGGGTATAACCAAGTCCTTATATCTCCATCGAATCAATTGAAAACCACTTTTCGTACCCCATGGGGCACTTAAGCCTATAGAAAAATGCCTTTCTGATTGATTAATGTTGGGGCCACCTTATAAAGGGAAATGGACATTGATTTTCGTGGCCTTATCAATCAGTCAATTTTTGTCTACTTGGATGATGTCACTGTATTTTCGAAGAACAAGAAAGATCACTTGTCTCATCTTAGGGCTGTGTTAGAACGATGTCGTAAATTTGGTATTTCACTCAATCCTAAGAAATCAGTCTTTGCAGTAGAACAAGGAAAATTACTTTGATTTATAGTCTCTAAATATGGAATGATAATCGACCCCGTATGAACCTAATCCATTGCCAACCTTCCTCCACCTTCTTCCAAAAAGGCAATGCAATCCTTTTTGGGTCAAATAAATTTTGTTAGAATATTTGTTCCAAGTTTTTCTGAGATGGTTAGACCTCTACAAAATCTAATAAAAAAGGATGTTCTATACAAATGGGGATAACAAGAGAATCAAGATTTTAATTCCACTAGAAAAGCTATAGTCGAAGCTCCCTCCTTGAGGAGTCCGTATTTCTCCCAGGATTTCACATTGTATACTTTTGCATCCGATAGATCTTATGATGTTGTGCTCACGTAGAAAAATATTGGAAACAACGAGATACCTATTTCATTTATGAGATCCACCTTTAAAGGATTAGAATTAAATTACCCCGCAGTAGATAAACATTCATACGGTGTTTTCAAAGCAATTAACCATTTCAGATATTACCTTTTGAAATCCAGGATAAAAGTCGTTGTCCCTTACCCTGCTGTAAGAAATCTATTAGTGCTGAAAGAGCTAGGGGAGAAAAGGGAAAATTGGATGACATCCCTTCATGAGTATGATCTCAAATAGTACATGCACAAATTTTTAGAGGTCGAGGCCTTTGTAAATGAGTAGTTGATTCAGTTGAAAAATCAAAAAAACAAATAACAACATCAACTGCAAATCTACATAGAGAAAAAAAAATCTGTTGTATGCAAACAATGTCTAATTCATGGTATGATGATATCGGATTTTATTTTCTGCATGGAGCTGCTCCTCGTAAATTTGATCCAAAAAATAGAAGAGCATTGAGGCTTATATCTTCATATTTTCAATTAATTAATGGTATATTGTCTCGAAAAAAATTTTGACGGTGTTTTTTTGTGTTGCCTAGAGAAAGAAGAATCTGAAAAGGTGTTATATGAACTGCAATCTAACGATGCCATGGGTCATTGTGGTGGATATACGACCACCCACAAAGTACTTAGGGATGGATACTATTGGCCCACCTTATTTAAATATTCTCACACATTGGCTCGTGGATGTATACTCTGTCAAAAGGCTGCAGGACGGGTCAAGAAGGGTTCTTTCCCTTTACAACATGTTATGGTAGAGACACCATTTCAATAGTGGGGCCTAGATATTATAGGACCAATTAATCCACCTTCCTCACAGCAACATAAGTATATTCTTACGACAATAGATTATTTTGTGAGGTGGTATGAGGCTTTACCATTAAAGGTAGTCAACACGTGTCAGGTAGTTTCGTTTTTAAACTCATATTATCACTCGTTTTGGAATACCTGAGTGTTTAGTTTTCGAAAATGCTTCTTATTTCTCTTCCCTGTATATGAATGTCTTTGCTTTAGAAAAAGGTATTAAGCTAAAAACATTGCCAGATATTACCCCCAAGTAAATGGTTTTCCCCAGTAAACAAATAAAAATATGATCAAAATAATAAAAAGAACAGTATCGGAAAATCATAAAAATTGGCACAATGCGTTGTATAAGGCACTTTGGGTGGATAGAGTCACTTCAAAAGCTTCCATCAGTAATTCTCCTTTCTTCCTAGTTTACAGAAGAGAAGCCATTCTTCCTCCACATGTATTTCTCCCTTCTCTGCAATTATCGTAGAAAGTTCAGGAGGAAGAATGTCCCTCTTTAGAGAATGGGATAAATGCTTTACTAAAACTGGAAGAGGTAAGGAAGAATGTCCTGAGACATCAAGTTTTTAAAAGATCAACATCATCAAGTTTTTAAAAGATGGTTTGATACAAGTTCGTCCTGAGAAAGAAATTTTAATGTAGGGGATTTGGTCCTCAAGTGGGACAAAGCTCACGAGAACAAAGGAGAACATACTAAGTTTCAAAAACTGTGGCTGGGGCCTTTTGTCATCTCACAGAAATTGGGTCATAGTTATTTTTTGTTTGCACAACTTAGAGGGACATCCAAACACTTTTCCAGTGTATGGCTAGTCTCTTAAGAAATACTTCACCTAATAAAATCAGACTCACCCCCCTGTAAATATCTCTAGCTTTCATATTTTTTATATTTTATTTTTGTGTTGCATTTTCTTTTTATTTCTTTTTGTGTTTCCTTAATAATTATTTCTGAATCACAATTCATTATTGATGGGAATCAGATCTTTCACTATTAGCAGTTGAAATAGTTCAATGCATTTGCACATTAATTTCTAAACTCAGATCAACAATCTATAAGAAAGTTATGATAAGTCTTATCCAAACCATTGTTCCCTGGTTTTTTTTGTTGAAGTCTCAAGGAAATACTATTATCTTTAAAACTTGTTACACCATCCCAGTTCTAAAGAGATCAACTCAAAGCGCTTCCCCAATCCTGAGATGATTTCTTGATTGAAATCTAAATTTCCAAATCATGATGAAAATTATCAGTTCTCAAAGAACGAAAAACAATATTAATGATCAATCATATGATTGCCTGGTTGTGAAATCTTCAATATCACCCCACTCTCTCATAATCATGAAGTTTCTGAAAATTTTATAAGCAATTATAGAGAGTTGGAAGCACTTTAATGTGTGGGAATTGTGTGTAAACCCACCGGGATACTGAAAAGGTCTGCTAGCAGTGGGTAAATGCACACATGATACCAAGACAACTTCATCGGGGTACTGAACGGGCCTGCTGGAAGCAACACAATGTCGGGTTCAAGATCCTTCAGGTATGTTTTTAAATTGATCGGGTATCAAGATATTTTTATCATAGATGAATGAATTTTGGATGGGATTGAAGTACTAGAGAGGGTTAAATGACATACCTGTTGAGGCTATAAATTCCTGTTGGTAGCAGTGGCCCTGTCAATGGTATTGGAGTTACTTGTATAAATATCGCTACCCCTTTGATCGAAATGAAATTTCGGATTACAATATTTTTGGCAGAACTTTCTTCGATGGTATGACTGTGTTATTTTTCTGAGTTAATGTCAAAATGATTGATTTGTTTCTTAATTTCTTTTAGTAACTATTTGATTTATCTTTTCCCTGGTATAAATTTCTAATGATGCAGAGATAACTGCTTCACCCAGTGAGTCACCATTGTTGGCAGCCAGATATTCGTGTCATTTTCATCGATATTTAAAAAACAGTTTTGATAAAAGAAATTTTTTAATAGTTTCCTCTTGGTGTCTACGAAGACTTCAATTATGATTTTTGTTTTGAAAAAATCGCTTGATTGGTTGTTGTGTGTTTTTTATTTTATTTCTTTCAATAAATATCTCATTTATTCTTGTTCAAATTCATACATGTTTAAGCATGAAATTAAAACAATCTTGGTCTAAACACGTCATACAAATTCTAAAGCTTCTCCTTGTGAAATTGGATGAGTACTTAAAAACACCTAATGATATTAAGAACCTTAAAGGGTATTGAGCATATCGTTTTGTGAATTGTTTCTTTACCATTAGTATATGAGTTGATCACCTTTGGGGTATGCCTTAATCATTTTATTCATTTGGAGTTTTGATTACCACCTACCACCTCCAGGATCGCTAATGAAACTAAAATTTGATATAACTTTGAAATATGAATGATATCCCCTATTGTCGTATCACAGTCCAATCACTGTTGTACAGGACTATCAACCATACTTTGAAACAATTACACCCTCCTCCTGCTGGCTTAATCTCACATTCATTTCCTCAGTGGTAGTGCTTCATTTGTGGGGTTAGGTTGTCAATAAAGGAGGTGGTTTTCAATTACGCATGTCCTCTGGTTCAATATTCAATCAATAGCCTGAGTGGTGGTTATGGTGGCCTTCTTTCCAAGCCTTAATTATTGGTTCACCTCTGAAAATGTAGAACTTATCGTTCATATCGGATGGTTTCAAATACAGGCCCCTCATTTCTACACATGCTGGTATATCTTGACCAAGTCCATGGCCCCTGTCGTAAGGATAGAGCCGAATGGATCACAAGCCTTTCTCTCCTATGATGACGTTGTGGATTATCTCACAGTCTTTGGGTGGGTTAAGTTCATATAGTCATTCGAGGGATTTAACCTCGAAGTCGCTCAAGATTTTTCCCAGACCTTCGACGGTACTAATGCCAAGATAGGCGATTTCCATCTGCAAGTGAGTGAGGAATCGATTGCAGAAGCCACAGGCTTGTCTCGAGAAGGATATCGTTGGTTTAAGAATCTCAAATTCAAAGGTATCCCCTGGCACTTGTTAATGATTTCCAAGAAGTCATGCTATGATGTAAAAGGTACATCCATAAATATTTTCAAACCTCGATGGCACGATTTACTATTAGTTATCAAGCAATTAGTCACTTGCGAGGGACAATATGGATTAGTTTTCCTGTTTCATATTTGTCTATTAATGATTTTCTTAGGGTTTAGTTTAAACATGCCATTTTACCTGCTTAAACTCCTTCAAAAGATGGCTAGATTTTACCAGAGGAAAAATCCTAATGCACAGTCTAGTCTCTTTCATCATGGCTTGATTCAAATCTTAGTCATTTCTCAATTGTCAAAGAATAGAGATAACTGGCAAAATTTCATGGATAAGAATGGTTTTGTTCCACTCACACCCGAAATGGTAAGCGACTCACCCCTATGTTTTAACAAGCCCACTTTCCCTTTAACTCACTCTCTGAGGGACCTTCATATGTAATTGCATGAAGACCCTATGTCATTTATTAAAACCCCTATTGATTTGCATAAATAAACTAGAAGCACGCACCAGAGGCATGATTTCGTTCCAAAACAATATTTAGAGGATGTGTTGGATAATTTGAAGGGAAGGGTCTCTGTTACTCTTAATCTTGGGCAAGGTGTGGTTGATATAAATGAAATTAAAACTAAGAATCAATTCAAACATAAAATACAAAGGGTTCCAGATATTGATTTCAAGAACAAAAGGAATGGCCGACTCCTTTCCAGAATGGTCAGGAATCGACATCACAACCACGAAAAGCCTATCCCCATCATTGATGTTGAAGACCCGATCTTTATTGATGATACCAGCGCTGATTCACCCCAATACAATTTTGTGTCTAATTTCCCCCCTTTCTTAAAGGAATAAGAAGGTTTCTCAAGTATTCAGTATGACCTCAAAAAGATTATGGAATAGGGTAAATCTCTTACTACAGATCAGACTTGCCCATTTCCAAATCTAGAACCGGTGTATTGTGAAAGTTGTTTTGAATGGATCCAAGAATACTATCGAGATATCCCTTACTTACATTCTTAGTTGAATCAAGTAATGACTCAAAACTTAGTTTTGAAAAAGGAAAACAATAATCTCAGAGATTGCATCTGATCGAATTCACTCAAAGCCAACAAATGTTTCAATAGATCGGGAGATGTGATCATAAAACACTCCGCCAATTTCAGTGCTATTCTAAATTCAGATTTGTCTGATGTGTCCCTTTCGAAATTCTAATTGGTAAATACTTTTCTTGTAATTCACGATTGGATTTTGTTTGGATAATAAATGAATTCATTTTTATTTTGTTTTTATTTAGACTAGCTACAGAATCGAAGATTCTTTAGCTTGTATTTTAAATTTATTTATTTGATTATTGTCTAATTTAGATTTTGTTTTCTTTGTCTCAGGTGAACAATAGGTTAATGTGCAACGATTAATTAAACAAGTCAAAAGTTGGGCATATAATAGACTTGTAAATTTTGTTTTGAAAAAAAACAACATTTTAATGATGTAACTATTTTGGATTATAAGATTTCAACATAATTATATTTATGGTTATTTTGTTTTAGTAAAAGCTTTTAAAAGAAGATTTGTCTCTATCTTGCATGATATGAGGAACATACCAGGAACTTGTTTAAATAGAATTGTTTTCCCAGGGAGAGGGGCAATTCCTTTTGGAACATATGATGGACTTATTATTTTGTAACTATATGGGATACAATTTACTCTTTGTCTTTAGAATGTGCAATGTTATTATTGTTTCTCATATAATTTCTTGACATGAAATTTTATTTTTACTAAATTAGCTTTAGACTGTTCTGGATATAACTTTTCATGTTACAACTTTCTTTACATGGTTCATTTTATTTTGGCTCTTTTAATATTTGTGACTGATCATTTATCTATGCATTTTGAGTTAACATCTAATGTTGGGTAGTTGGAAATACCATTTTCTAAGAGTTGAAGTTTATTTTGTTTTCAACTATTGGACATTTTAAAGTCACATGAGATAAAATCTATTTGTCGTGCTGTCATCATAGACTTGTTCCTAAATATAAAATACTTCCTTGAGTTGTTTCAGGAAGTATCGTTCTTGCTTTTGTCATAGATTTATACTTGACATGGGTTAAGTGGATCTTATACAAACACATAAAGACAAATCTAGCTTAGTATTTTTTTATTAGCGTTAGGTTAGTTAGTTTATATTTTATTTGATTTGTTGATTTTTGAATGAATAATGATTACATCATTTAAGCGTCAACTACTTTGTCCATTATTGTTATATAATTTATAATCTTATTCATTCATTGTTATTATTTTGTCATTTATAGTACTAGAATAGTTTCCTTTATTTTTCATCTATTATTGATCCATTAGTTGAAAACAATCATTTTCACAAGTCTTTATTTAAACCTTGTAATTGTAAATATCTTTTTGCATATAATACTACTATTAGTTAATCAATTGCATTAATGTATTGATTGATAGGATTGCACATTTATTCAGTTTACATCTTTTAATTATTTTAGAATCCTAGTTGACTAATGAAGCCATAAAATCCGCCAGGGTAGATTATCCCAAATGGATTGGGTTAAGTAGACAACCCTGGTCTAGATCTTCCCTTCTCGTTGACGATGTGTCATAAACACCGGTGAAAAATGGCGCTAGAAGGAGGTCTTGAAAGTAATTGATGACACGAGGAGGTCGTAGGACTACCTCAAACATTCATTCTCATGTCATGATGTGTAGTTTCTCAGACCCTAACATTACACTTGACCTAGCTACTACCTCAAAAACTACACTTGGCATTCCTGCCAAGCCAGTGACACAGGTTCCTCAAGGATTGATGTACAAGAAATTGTTTGCCAATCAATTTTGAGAACTCAAAGTGATTTGTCCTGTATCAGACAACTTAGTAGACAGTTAAATCAACCCCTTGATTTCTCCAATCTACAAGAAAAACCTCTTGACATTGGTCTACCTGATAACGCATTAGGTGGTAATATCATAGATACTTCTAAAGAACTGATCCTAGGTGCAGGGGGATTTGGTCTCCCACCATCCCCACCTGGTTCTTCTCCACCCTCTTCAAGAGAGGAATCCTCGGACGAAGGCAGTTCTTCTTCTGAACAATCTCAGCCTTCATCTCCACCAACTCCCATGGCTAACCAAAATAATCCCACCAGACCTTGTCTCGATCAAGATGTCGTGGAAGTACCTGGACCCCAACACTTGTTACCCAAACATCTAGAAATGTGGCTGCCCAAATTCAACCTAGATTCGAAGAAATCAGTTGAGGATCATATCAAGAAATTCATGTTAGCTATTAGGCTCCGGAGCATCGAACACAAGGATGTTGTGTGTAGGTTATTCCCTTACAATTTTGAGGGAAATGCCTCAACCTGGTATTTTGCACAATAACCCCAAACCATCGTCTCTTGGGATAAGTTTGAAACATTCTTTCTAGAGAAATTTGGAGATGATAAATCTCCAGAATTTCTGGTAATGGAGATTTCTAGTATGAAAATGAACCCTAAAGAAAAAGTTAAGGATTTCAACCAGAGATTTATTACTATAAAAAATAAAATTCCTGTAGATTTGATGCCTGCGAAAAAATTGACTATTTCATAATATACTAAGGCCCTGCATTATAATATAGCTATATGGGTTAAAAGGTACAAAAACAACACATTACTAGAAGCCTTTGAGGAGGCAGTCCTTATTGAGAAAGACATTCTAAGTTTAAAGGATAATTTAAATATTGAGGCTCAAACAACCTCCTCTTCACAAGAAGATGAATACAATGAGGCTTTGAAGGAATTTGTACAATAAATATGAATGCCAAAACCCTATACATCCAAAATCCTAACCCTAGGAGATGAAGCTCCAAAATTCATGTGGGCCCCATTGGGGTAAGTTAGTACATCAACTTCTCGGGGTCGTAACGTTTGCATACGATCTCTGCTTTAGGCGTATGATATCTCGTTGGAAATGTCTAACCGAGAAGAAAAATTTTTGATTGGCACAAATCAGTGCCTTTAGCAATCACCTGGGCCCCAAATCCCCAAAAAAACATTGTTTATGGCCTCAAAATGACCCCAGAAGTTTGGAACTCGAAAAATTGCCGAACAACTACCAAGGTGGAAAACTGTTTTTCGAGTCAGTGGAATAGGTGGGTGGCCATCAACATCAACCTGGATAAACAATGCTGATACTAAAGGTCCCTGACATGGACGATGACTTCTTGGTATGCACTGACGCATCCAAGGAAGGCTTAGGAAAAGTCTTGATGCAAGACGGTCGAGTGATCGCTTACATCTCAAGAAAGTTTAGAAGGCATGAGGAGAAGTAGGCTACACATGATTTGGAGTTGTTATCCATCATATATGCCTTGAGAGTTTGGAGACACTACCTGATCGGATGAAAATTCAAACTAAAACTGGACCATTGTGGTTTACAACACATCTTTACGCACAACGACTTGAACGCGAGACAAAGAAGTTGGTCAAAATTGCTTAGCAAGTACGATTTTGAGATTACTTAAATAAAAGGAACATTGAACAGAGTGGTTGATGTGTTGAGTCAGAGACCACTCATATTTTCAGTAATGCTTCTTCAAACGAATCTACATGAAAATATTCTAACGTTACAATGCGACGATGACTGGTATAAAGAGGTTAAGGATTTTATTGAAAAAAACACAATGATGTTACCAACATTTGAAGGATTTACTACAGACGACGATGGATGATTGAGATTTAGCAATCAGATTCACGTACCACCCAATAACGAGTTGAGGAGTTTGATCCTAAATGAGGCTCATAGAGCAGTGTACATGTCTCATATAGAAGTCATGGAATGAGGGTAGACCTTAAACCCTTATTCTTCTGGAAAGGAATGAAGGCAGACATAGTCAACTATGTGGCAATATGTCTAGACTGTCAGTAGGAAAAGGATGAACATAGACATCCGACAGGATTACTACAACCACACACTATTTTAGAATTGAAATTGGAGGTCATTTCAATGGATTTCATTATTGGATTACCCATGAAGGCAAGGAGACACGACTCAATTTTTGTGGCAGTTGAAACTCTGACAAAGAGTGCTAATTTTATCCCTGTGAGTATGACATATCAAGCACCTAACATAGCTAGAGTTTTCATCAATGAGATTGTGAGGTTGCATGGCATTCCTAAGAGGATCATATCCAATATAGAATCGATGTTTACGGATCGATTTTGGACTAGTTTCCAAGAGGCCTTGGGAACTCAACTTAACTTTAGTGCCACATATCACCCGGAGACCAACGCGCAGATCGAACGAATGAACAAAATATTGGAGGATATGTTGCGTATGTACATTATGGACCAACATAAGCATTGGGAAGAATTCTTTCCACTGGTAGAATTTTCATATAACAACAGTTATCAAAGCACCATTAAGATGGTGCCATTCGAGTATATTTACGAGTGACTGTTTCATATGCCTTTGAGTTGGGATTAGCTTGCAAATAGGGTCTTGGTGGGAACCGCAGTGATTCAAAAAATGGAATATCAAATGAAAACAATAAGACAAAGGATAAAGGAAGTGCAGGATCAACAAAAGAGTTATGACGATGCACATCGTGTCGACCATAGTTATGAAGTTGGCAATCGAGTCTTCTTGTGGGTAAAACCACACAAGAGTTTGATCAAGTTTGGAAAGGGTGCTAAACTCTCTCCAACGTTCATGGGACCCTTTGAGGTTGTGGAAAGGAAGGGGCCCCTGGCCTATCGACTAGCCTTGCCTGATTCTTTGAGGCATATGCACGATGTTTTTCACGCATCTATTTTGAGACATTATGTTAGTGATCCTACATATGTGATTTACATGAGTTCCTTGCAGGTATCGGATGAGTGTGCACTCACGGTGGAGCCAATCCACATTCTAGACCATCGCACTCAAAAGTTATAGAATCGAACAATAGATCAGGCCAAGGTCCAGTGGGACAACTATAGTTCACACTCGACGATCTGGGAGGCTGCATATGAAATGCATCAACAGTTTCCATTTTTGTTTGACAGCTAGACATATAGATTTTGTGATATATTTTATTTCCGCACTTATATACTATGAAACTTCAGGATGAAGTTTAAAACAAGAGGGGGTGTATGTAACATCCCTCTCTTTCACACACCTGATTGGACTTATTCTTTGAGGACACTTGTGTGCAAGTGATCTGGTTCACTATATGATTGACTGATTCGATTATGGAGCATGATGATGTTGTGGATTTGATGATATGTTATTTTATGATATTTATATCGACATGTGCTTTTGACTAGGTTCTCCTGAGTGTGTAGGAATCTAGACCAAATAAGGATATCAATGGAATCGAAGGGCCTCTTTGGACTTCGGATTAAATCAGGGGGTGGATTTTTATGGTTTGAGTATTTTGATATTGAATATGTGACATATTCCTACTAGGTTATGATGTTTATTTTTATCATTGACATGTTTGTTGATGGATGCAGGCTAATGATAAATTTCCAACCAAACTCACATTTGGACTAAACGGGTTACGCACGACAACTAGAGACATTGAGGGAGAGGTGTGGCAACAACCCTTCCACAACCTACTAGCACTCCCATCGTGGCTTGAACTGTAGGTTAATGATTACATATTTTGAGAGATCCACGATGGCATGAGGGAAGACTTTGATAGTCACTCATGATGATTCCAAGGGGTGCGCAATAAGGCAGGGTCCTTATTCCTTAGAGGTCATTAGTCTCCCACAAGATCACTTGATGGAGTATTGACTCTAGGGGTTTGACATCTACCAAAAGTAGTAAAAAGGTGAGTGGCACCCTTAGAGCACATAGTGTGTCCTGAAGGGCATGTCACATAGATAAAACATGAATGCAAGTGAGTGGCACCCTTGGAACACGTAGTGCATCTTGAAAGGCACATTGTGATTTTAACTCTTGTAAGTTAATAAACCTAGTACCTAGACAAATATGCCTCCTTAGTGTAAATCCTAATTAATTTTTAGGACTCAAAATAAATAAAAGTTTTCTAAAATTTTCTACTGAATTTAGTTTATAACTTCTTTCAATTTTTCCCTTATATCTGAAATAAATAACAGCCACATATTGATGATAACAACATAATGAGAATAACGAAAATAGCATAATAACAACAACATAACAACATTTTAATGATAACATCATAATAATATCAACAATATAATGAAAATGACATTATAATGCATACCTCCAGCTTCAGGTTGGTTATCTAGTCCCTTTTTCTGTATGATCCTATTCTTGTTCTTGCCCAGACTAAATATTAACCTCCCAGCCAACTAGGAACAACCTATCCAGCTCCCTAGCCCCAGGATTCCTTGCGGTTTCCTGGCCCTCGAGCCCAAAATTCCCAGCAACACCAGTGCCCTGTGAGAGCTTCCCAAAAACAATTCTTCCAATTTCCTCCTCCTCCTCCTTCAGAAATTCTCAAACCAAAATAAAAATGATACCCTCTTCCAAGTGCTCCCTTCCTCTCTTATCCTCCTCTCTCAAGTCCCCCTCATTAATCCCCCAACAACCTTATCCTCCCATTAATTCCCAAACAACCTTATCCCCCCATTAATTACTTCACCCACTTTTAATAATAAAATTAAAAAACACTCATTTACTATATTAATTAAATTCAAATTTAAAAAATTAGGATAAAAATTAATCAATTTAGGTTGTTACATACACCCACCCTTCAAGAAACTTCGTCCCGAAGTTAGAGAAATTTACAATACAAGGGTAACGACACATGATTCATACATCCACATCAAATAAGAAACATCATCAATTTAAAACACTTACACATACTAGTGTACATGTGCAAGGCATAAATGTGTAGCTAGCACATAAAGGACCCATACATACACTAATGAAAATAATTATCACACCTAAAGTAATTCTTGTATGCGTTCAATCCAATCAACAAGACCATTCAATTCATAAAATATAATAAACTATTTAAATGTTCATGAAATTCCTCATTTACAATAATTTAGCACAAACTACATTCACTTAGACAATTTTAGTTTAGTTAAGTAAATATAAATAGACATATATATATATATATATATATATATATATATATATATATATATATATATATATATATATATATATATATATATATATATTATCAAAAATAAAGAGGAAATCTATAAATTCTTCTATGAGGAGAAATCCCCACACACTCTCAACTACTTCTATTCATCCTTCCTCCCTAACATACTACCATCTTCCATCCCTATCCTTCCTCTGCTGGACTATCTTGGAGCGTCAACTATATTGACCTAACTCCAAATAGAACCTGTAAGCGGAAGTGTCAACTCTCTTGACCAAGCTTCCCCAGCAGGTAACTTACAGTCGTCATAACACATCTAGGGGAGTGTGAGCTAACGTCGTCCTCCCATAACTCCAGGTTTCAGAGGATACACAGTGGGAAATGCCTCCACCCCTCTTAATAGGACTAGGGTCCACACCCTACCATGGAATATACAGTGGCACTGTGTTTCTAGGGATTTTGTCATTGTATATTCAATTTTAGGCAGTCTCACCACCTGAAAAAAATAAAAACAAAAACCCGCACTGGTCCATATATCATAGCAATGCATTCGAACCAACATGATTTCACATATAAAGATTCATACCATATGGTTTCTCAGTCGATGTTCATGACATCAACTTTTATTATCATTATCCTTTGGTTATTTCATAGCCCATTGACCTGCATATTAGTCTATAACACAAACTCATACATATCTATAAATTATCGTCATGTAAATGCATTCAACCATAATCTCAATTCAGTATCCACGTACCAACAACTTTAAATTTAAAAAATTTCAAGTTAGAAATATATTGCAGAATATTGTTGGTCACTATAATTGCTTAATTAATTTTAAACAACTAAGTGAAACATAAATTATCAACCCAGGGAAGTCTTTTATTTCAAAGATAACCACGCACTATATATGCTCAATTCCAAAAGCAGCTTAGTGTTGTAGTAAAGAAACTTTGTACTAATCTTATTTTCCCAAATAAACTGAAGTTCTGTATTAAATCACAGGAAAGTAACTTCCCTATTGCAACCCTTTAAAGATCAATTTAAGAATCCTGGATTACATTAAAATAATACTTGCAATGGGAAATAACAACTATTCTACAATCAGAGAACAGGACCCTTACTCTCAACAGAGACTTCAGCATTAACACTCTTTCATGAAAGCAACAATGCAGAAAACAATTAACTCTATTTGACAGAAAACAAAGCCACCTAGTTCCTTTCTTTCTAAGCAGGAGCCTTGA
>ML780859.1:271593-298385 GCA_009831015.1 Picea engelmannii | reverse complement strand
TCATTACAATGCATCTCAATCCAATCCTAGATCGGATCTTCTTTCTAAATTAGCATAGGATGTCCTGATTTCACGCAACCGAATGCTGAATGAGGTATTGTTGTTATGGCTGGTGTAACAGCTTCTTCTCATCGTTGCTGATGCTATTTCAGCCACGTGATTACGCTCTGACTGTTGACTGTTGACTGTGACGGCTTCTTTGTGTTTCAGCATCGTCGGTTCTGGAAGTTTCTTCTGTGTTTTAGCATCTGCAACTCTGGACTGTGTGATAGCTCATGTTTCAGCATCTTGCAACCTCAGACTGTGTAGCAGCTCCGTGTCTCAGCATCTGCGGCCTCGGACTGTGTAGCAGCTCCGTGTTTCAGCATCTGCAACCTCGGACTGTGTAGCAGCTCCATGTTTCAGCATCGGTTCTTTGTTTCAGCAATAGGCCTTGAATGCTAATCTGCAGTTTTGGATACTTGTGCATTTCTAATCAATGGCTAAGTACAGGAGTAATGTAAAATATTATGCAAAACAGATTAAACGTGTAGTAATGAGAAAGGACGTTGTATACCTTTGAGATGATCAGACAAAGTGATAGTGTAGGTTCAAATATGGATGATCAAGTGTATAATAATGGCAAAAAGTATAGGCAAAAAGGTGCATAGTGTGGTCCTAACAAATATCCTCATAATTCAATAACGTTAAACATTCATAGAATTGGCATTCACATAATAGATTGCATAATATCCATCATCATTCAAATAACGTTAAACATTCATAGAATTGTCATTCACATAGGTTCATACGTCTTAAAAGTTCAAGTGTATCATTAATAGTTTCACAATGAATAGAAAATAAAGATGATTAGGCCTTACGTAATTCTAGTTGTCTAAGTCAAAAGGTGGCATTACATACACCCACCCTTCAAGACAAAACTTCGTCCCGAAGTTATGGTCATTCTCGATATAAGGAAAAATTCATGACACAAATTATGTGTGTCTTCTAGGATAGCAAACCCTATTCTATATTGGTCCCATTGTACCTTCACCGATTAAAACATGTTGAGGCTATTAATATATTAATTACAACTACCCCTATTTAGTAAACACCTTACCGTGTCTTGACTCTATTTTATTGTCACTTTTAATTTAATTAATGATAAGACACACTTTCTCTATAGATTTATTCTTCTTAAATCCCATATATGACCCCCATATATAAATGATAGTCTATTTGTTTGTTCACTAGCTAGAACGTTAGCTCATCATCAGTTCTCTAGTTAAGTGAATATTATATTGAGTTCGATATAAAATTCCTTAAGTCATACATACAATCCCACCCAAGGTATCTTGATAATGATAAACAATTGTTTTTGACTTTGATCAATACCATATGTAAAGCCTGGTTAATTTTCAAGACTCAAAACAAATAAAAGTTTTCTAAAATCTTCTACTGAATTTAGTTTATAACTTTTTTCATTTTTTTCCTTATATCAGAAATAAATAACATCAGCATATTGATGATAACAACATAATGAGAACAACGACAATAGAATAATAACAACAACATAACATCATATTAATGATAGTAGCATAATAATATCAACAATATAATGAAAACGACATTATAATACATACCTCCACCTTCAGGTTGGTTATCTAGTCCCTTTTTTTGTATGATCATGTTCTTGTTCTTGCCCAGACTAAATATTAACCTCCTAGCCAACTAGGAACAACCTATTCGGCTCCCTAGCCCCAGGATTCCTTGCGGTTTCCTTGCCCCCAAGCCCAAAATTCCCAGCAACACCAATGCCCTATGAGAACTTCCCAAAAACAATTCTTCCAATTTCCTCCTCCTCCTTTAGAAATTCTCAAACCAAAATAAAAATGATATCCTCTTCCAATTGCTCCCCTCCTCTCTTAAGCCCCCCTCATTAATCCACCAACAACATTATCCTCCCATTAATTCCCAAACAACCTTATCCCCCCATTAATTACTTCACCCACCTTTAATAATAAAATAATAAAACACTCATTTACTATATTAATTAAATTCAAATTAAAAAAATTAGGATAAAAATTAATCAATTTGGGTTGTTACACTTAGGACATGGTCAGCCTTAAAATGAATGATGGTATGAGTAAAATTTAATAACTAATTTTCCCTTAAAAACTGTCTCCAAGACTAGTGAATTTAAAACCTATGTCTAAGTAGAACTTGTAAAAGAAAAAGGAAAAAAAAACTAAATGGACTTTTAACGAGGGGGTGAAGAAAATTCAAACATTAATAATTAAAGTAAAATTTTAATGAAGGATTAAATTATTAGAAAGGTAAATTGTTGTTTATGTCTAAACTTGTTAATTCTAAACTTAGATAAAAAGGGTGTAACATCCCCGACCCTCCAAATACTGGGTAATGCTACCAACACAACCTTAACTTAGCCTTTAAAGCTTTGATACCATATTTTAACGTCCCCAACCATCAACCCCACTATCGAGCAATGGTACTATGAGAAACATACACTTATATATAATATGCATTAAATCAAATTAACACATTTAACATGGAGTTACTGCTGCCATTCAGACTTAAATCGAATTAACAAAAAATCAAACTTGCAATAGAATACATGATAAAATTTCCAAAACACAGACATGAATCACATATAAATTAAGTACATAATTAATACTTATATTTTAAACTAGCATAACACCACTAACTGTGTGCAGACCTTCCACGAACCTCCCAGCCATAGACCGCGTTTCTCATCACTCTCAGCAGTAGGTCACCCACGAGCTAGGACTAAGCTCCACCGGGCAAGGGAATCCTAGGCTAGGCAAGGTCAACAGAAGACACACAGTTTATGAGGAAGGATTCTCTCCCAGGACCAACTTATGGCCATTGATCATAGACTCTCATTACCCACATGTCTGTCCGACCCCAGGAGTATACTCCTTCACTATCACCAAGACAGTCCTTCGACTGCTAAACTTCCCTTGCCTTGGGCTTCAGCAATAGGCTGGACCAGAATTCTCTGAGCTCTGTGGCAACCACATGACCCCTTCTAGTAGTTCTCACTTCCTCTGCACACTCTCTCACCTGAAGAGAGTCTCCCACAGGCCTGACAACCTGCTTCTTCAACCACAACTACCTCTCTCATCTAGAGAGAGTGTTGCACACAGACCTGACAACCTGCTTCTTTAGCTCTGTTCCAACACAAGGAGAACAACAGTAAGACTCAGCAAGGAATGAATGACGCTATCCAATCTCACTTAGCCAAGGGACTGTGTGGCTACAAAAACCCACAGTTATAACACACATGGCATAGACAATTATGGTATGTTCAGGTTTCACAGACGACAGCAACCCAGACAGTTAATCACGAACTCTGATTTGCAGTGTGGATAAACATGGGTTTACATGACACACATGTCGGCTTTTTTCCCTTCCCTCTAGTTTCTCAGATGTGCTAGGTTATGCTGAGGGTAGATGCAAAGGCAAATGGTTCAGACGCCCCTGATCCCAACGAACTTAGGTAGAGGGTGACAGAATGGGAAGTGAACCCCCAACACAACTAACTTCTGCAACTTTAACTACATGTGCCCAGGTCGACACTTGTCTTCCTAGAGCTACATGTACTACATTTCCATTCCTTCACATTTCCATTCCTTCCCCTTTCCCAAGAACTTAGGACAATGGTTGGGACCACCTTAGCCTTTAGGAAATAATAATAAATTATTATCCCCTTTAGAGGTAAGCCTTCTAGCTTAGCCCCTAGGCCCACACACTTAGCCTCCTCCCTTACCCAAACTTGTGGAAGCTTAGTCCCCCATCACTCCTTCTTCGTGGTCGGTCTACACTCAACGATGTTTATATTTTATTAATGATCTATGCATAATTACATATACAAAAATCAGGCTCCAGACCTTTAACACCTAGGCTCTCTGACCTAAATAACACATAAGCCCACCAACTTATCAACACTTGGCTCACCAGCCTACAAAACATGTTTACAATTCATATTTACAATTGGGTTTCTACTGAGGGATATTAGAATTCCCTCCCCTTATTTTTGCACTCTCCTCAGTGCAACTCTTTACACAACATCAACAATATTTCCAAAATATTCAAAAAGATGTGGGTATTCTACCCACATAGCATCCTCATGCTCCCATGTCATGTCCTCAAGATCATACCGGGTCCACTGGACCTTTAAAATCCCTATGGCTTGATTCCAGAGATGTTTTCTCTTCCGATCCAATATGTGCACTGGATGCACTTGCAAGACACCTTCTTGCTCCACCTAAATCACATTCCAATCGATTACATGATTAGCATCAGGTATATATATTTATTAAGCAATGAAATATGAAACACATTATGTACAGTCATGGATGCAGGTAATGCAAGAATATATGCAATGTATATATATGTATATACAGACAATTTTAATAACATTATAACCTGTGTACAACATACAAAACATACAATAAATAGATAATTGTACTTATCTTTTGATTGAGAAGATTTCCATATCAACATGGTCTAGGCCAAGGCACCAAACCTCAACAACATTCCAACCAACCAAACCTTAGAAACACTCCAATCAATGGTCTCTCCTTCTCCACATGCCTGCCCCACCCCAGGAGTGTACACCTTCACTGTCACACAGTCCAATAGCTATTACACCTCCCTTTCCTTCGGCTTCAGCAACAGGCCGTACCAGATGTCTTAGAGCATTGTGGCTTGAGGAGTTCCAATTTCCCTCAAAGGTCTCCAATCAACATCTTCCCAAGATACTCTTTGTATTCAACATTCTAACTTTTATCAACATCATCTCATATGCATCACCCACATGCAGTTATCATGAGAGAACATAAAATAATTCATTTAGGAACTCCAATTAGTTCGAAAGGGAATTCAAATTTTACCCCCAAAACATGAAATTCTATTTCATGATTCATCTTGGTTGTTGCCATATTATGAATGCAACCATCCTTGTGGTTTTCCATAGGCACCAAACTGCATATCATTTTCCACCAAGGCTTAATTTTGCATACTGTCAACAATTCTCATTATTTCCTGTACATCATAATTCAACATGTACAACACCTTATGCAATGATCTTAGAATTTCCTGCACCTAGCAATTCAATCACAATTACCAAACAATTTAACCAAATATAACGACTCATCATTCTATGCATATGCATGTTCATAATTAATAATAGTAAGTTTATTATTTCAATTTTCTGAACAAATTTTTTTTTGTAGTCTCTATTTCTGTGACTACCTGGCTTGCAACTTTCCTATTGCAATGTTTAACAGTTCCTGAAATGTTCTCAACTTCACGAGTTAGCAACATTTCATCCATTAGTATAATTATTTCCATGCCAAAAACGTATATACATGCACTCACAAAATGCATTCAACAAAGTGCATTTAAGTATAAATTCCATCATGTATGAGTGAAACTCTGCCCCTTGCTAGACATGAGTACAACTCTCAATACATATTTATTCAGAGCACCCTTGTATTGATTTGCATAATGCTCTTTATCTCAGTCATGTATCTCAACATCCATGATTTCAAATTTTGGCCAATGCGTTAACACATCCTCCACACACTTCCTATTGTCTTCCCAATTAATTGGATTCCTTCCTTTTCGACCCAAACACTACACCAAGAATATAATTCTATGGTGTTCATTAATGTTAGCAAAAAGGTTGTAGTCCAAGTTTTATTTAAAGGTAGGAAGCTTTTAGTACCTGTGTGGTTCATAACCTTTCCATATCCATACCTTGCCATATCCAATCGGGTCTTGGTCTCATACATGACTAGCTTACTGGCATTCATTCCTATAACAAGTTCTTATCTTTAATTATTTGGTTATCACCCCATAACCAAATTAACATGACATTCTATTGTGTCAGTGTGTGCATTCAAAAGATAAAAATATTTGAATTAATACAAGCCTCCATCCTTTACCACATCCAGTGGTATGCAGTCAATAATATAATCATGAGATTTTATATAAAAACTCTAGCTAAGGAAATTATTACCTAAATTTCCTTTCAACAATTATGCAAAAAGAGTAATAAAACTCATACTTGCATGACTGCCATTAATAAATTTTATACTACCTAAAAGTCTGTTAGCAGTAGAAGCTTTCATGCTTCTTTTATCAAACTTATAACCATCACTTCAACTCTCTGTTTCTTTCCTCCTTATGTAGCAACATCACCAACAACACTTGCAAACATGAAAGCATTCTTTCCTCTGGCTGACCCAACAAGACATAACATACTTGTTGCCACATAAATTGCAACAAATTCTTTCTCCCTATAAAAAAAAATTTGTTTATCCTAGAAGTATTCAATTCTTCCTGGATACCTGAATCCTCTTGTACTCTCATTGTAGTCACTGTACATGACTATTTTTGTCCTGAGTACTTTCTAGCCAAATCACTCTTGGATGCCTTTGCATTTATAGTCCCAAACCAAGTTGATATTAACCTTCATCTTTCGTTAATTTCTTGGGTCCAACTAACCCAATATCGTACTTGGATGAATCAAATTCCACACCAAGTTGTTTTATAGACTCTGGATTCTTCAACATCTAGTTACTCATCAACACTGAACTTCTTTTACCTTACCATCATAGATTCAAGTGATACCTCCAACTTCTTGGGTTGTCACTCATGGATCTATGGGTATTCATTGCTATATAAGGAGTATGTCTCCTGAATTAACCTGGTTATGACCCCATAACAAATCATAGCATAAAATGCAACTGACATTTTATCTAAGTGCATTCTAGCATCAACAACACTTACACACTCTAGGCCTTCAGCCATTACATATGAATTTAAATACTGAAAATTAACTGAGGGAATCCTTACCTCAATCCCCTTCAACATGTATGCATCAACAAAAACTAAATGCATACCTGCCTGGTTGTTACCATCCTACTTGTTGTTGTCTGACCAACTGATATTTGTAGAAGCTCACAGACTTCCCCCTTCATCATTTTGATCACCATTCCTACCATCTGCATGGGTCTTCACCTCGATGGAAATTATAAGAAACAACAACATCCACATAATACTAATCCACCCTTTAGTCATATTCAAACATTATTTCATAATAACAGACTATTCTAAGTTCACCAGCATGTTATATGCATATCCAAGCATGTACATATGCAAAACTACACATCCATAGTGATGCAAACCCCCCCCTTGATCTCCTTGGGGCTGCATGACCTCCATGTCTAGGATATTTCTTCCTTCTGAGTCATATCAACCCTTCAGGCTCCTTATTGAACCCAAAACAATTATACACAGGCCCCCTTTTTCCTTTAGGCGAAGGTCTTGACAGACCTGCAAGCTATTCATGTGCGCTTCTAAAACTCTAAGTTTCAGGTGCTAGACCTTTTTTCATTATCCCTTTACTTCTTAAGACCATGGGATATGACCTCATGGAAAGATGTGATTGCGGGCATGGGAAAGAGTGGTTTTAGGCCAACCCTCTTTTCACCCTGCAATTCACCTCCAACTGCCACATATGCCTTCAGCGATACCATGGTATAAATTGCGGACCCCTCTCATATTTTTAACATCCGAGCAAGTTTTGCCCCCACGATCTAGCTCATCCATCGATCTCTCACTTTCGACGATGATACATGATCAATGACTGTTATCTATCCTCCTTTCCTGTCTTTCACGCTCCTTCTCAGAACTCCATGATATGTCGGCACGTAGCTTCCTTCCAAACCAACGGCTATGATTGATTCTGGCTTTCCATTCTTCGAGCATTTCAAATCTCAACTCTCGCTCCCTCCTTAGTAGCTATCTTCCGAAGTGGAATATCGGCTGAAACCTATCACTACATATGTGAGGATATGATTTCCTCCGTGAATCTAGCCTTCGGGAGTTTCAGTTCTCAACCTCTCATTTCTTCCAAAGAGATTTTTTCGAAATGGCAGATCGTCTGTCACACATCCTTCTAAATAGACAGCTCTGCTCCCGCTTTGAGACTTTACTCTTTTCAACCAAATAAATGGTCCTTTAGCTCTCTCCTCAATCAACGATCAATATCTCCTTCGGGACTTCGGCGCTTTCACCCTCTTCTTTCCTCTGGAGTGCTCCATAGCCGGAGTTCCAGATTTGGCGCCACGAATCCACTTTCAGATCAATGGTTGTCCATCAGAGTGAGTCTCCATCTTCCACATGTCTCCTTGCATATCAACGATACACGTTCTTTCCTTTGGATCAATGTGCCTTAGACATTTTGGGCTTCATCACTTCGGAACATTCCGAAACACAACTTCACAAAAACCCCAGAGTACGATTCTCTGAAGTTCGCGATCTAGTTACACATGTCCAACCCAGATCAATGGCTCCCAGTTGCTTTGGCTATTCCGGCTTCAACAATTTCAAACTTTCATCCTTCACGTTCTCCTGGAGTGTTTTCACCCAAATTTCATGATCTTTTGACATATACCCTCCTGCATGATCAATGATCATAAGTGGCTTTGACACTTCAAGCTTCGGTGATTTTGTATCTTCCCCAACCAAAAATCTCCGAAGTGTTTCTCTCCAGAGTTATGGATCTTTCGCCACCTATCAGCCTTGATGATGAACGGTCCCAAATCACTTCGGGAATTTGACAAGTCCACTCTCCTGCACACACAAGGGTTAAGTCTCGTGTTATTACCTCTGGATCCAACGATTGTTGATCCTTCATGCTCAGACCCAACGGATGGGATATGTTCCTCTCCTTTGCACTTCCTTTTTTCTTTTGGACATTGATCCAATGGTCTAGGCTCCTCCTTAGAGGTGACCTTGGGCGATGACCTCATGCAAACATGTGATTGTGGGCATACTCAAAGGCGGTTTGAGACCAAACTACATTTCATCCCGCAATTCACCTTGAGCCTACAAATGTCCTTTCTCCAAAACAGTGGTTTGGATTGTGGCCCACCCTCGACTTCGTAAATATCGAGCACCTTCTATCCCCACAATGCAAGGTGACCGTTGATCTCATGATCTTAATGATGCTTCTAAATGGACGACCGAGATCTACCTCCAACAGTTTATATATCTTCTGACTTAGAAGATTTTCTAAGTATTCAAAGGATTCGACCTTTTTTCTTCTTTCAAGTCCGTCTATCGGGTCTCATATTCACTCACGTATGCGTTATCTCTTCTAAGATTTAGGACTTAAAATGATTTTGTCTCCCACACACTCCTTGATTTATATCTTCTAAGATTTTCTAGTTACTCAGTCTCCTAAATGTCTTGACCCTTCTGTTTCCTTTCAAAGGAAAACTTTGTGCCCTCCTAGCAACCTTCTACTCAAAGCACACCTTGTTGAGTGTTTTCTACAAAGTGTTCAACAACTCTATGAGTATCTTCCTCTGATACTCTTGTCCCCAAACTCGACAAAAAATTATCTCTGTGCACACTTGCACTCGCTCGATGCTTGCCTAGAAAAGCCCTACAGAGTTCTCAGTGACTCTATCTCTCTCTGAACTCAATACAGAGTTCATCCTGTGCACTCCTTGCACTCACAACTCACATGAGAGAAACAATTGAAACTTATTTGTTACCTCACCAGTTCACACATTACTCTTTGGTCCAACACCACTTATGTCATGGTTTTACGATACCGCTACTCCTCCTGAGCTTCTTAACACAACAAATATAACCTCTTGACACTCAGGAATGTTTCTGAGGTCCAAAATTGGTTCCTCTTAACACAATTTCCACTTGAAACCTTGGTTCTAATGACCACTTACCCAGCCCATCCAAGCTCAGTGTTGAAACCATGGGTTAGAACGTGAGTTTTTTCCATTTCGACAACAACTCCTTGCAAAACTCTTGCTTCAACTTCCACTAACATGCTCCATCTAGGATTAGTGTTGTAACCATGCTATGATACAATTTTGTAACATCCTCGGCCCTCCAAAGACTGGGTAATGCTACCAACACAACCTTAACTTAGCCTTTAAATCTCTGATACCATATTGTAACATCCCTGACCATCAACCCCATTGTCGGGAAATGTTACTATGTGGAACATACACTTATATATAATATGCATTAAATCAAATTAACACATTTAACATGGAGTTACTCCTACCATTCAGACTTAAATAGAATTAACAACAATTCAAACTTGCAACGGAATACATGATAACATTTCCAAAACATAGACATGCATCACATATAAATTAAGTACATAATTAATACTTATCTTTTAAACTAGCGTAACACCACCAACTGCATGCAAACTTTCCATGAACCTCCCAGCCATAGACCGTGTTGCACATCAGTCTCAGCAGTAGGTCACCCCTGAGCTAGGACTAATCTACACTCGACAAGGGAATCCTAGGCTAGGCAAGGTAAACGGAAGACACATAGTTTATGAGGAAGGATTCTCTCCCAGAAGCCACTTATTCCCATTGCTCATAGACTCACATTCCCCACATTCCTGTCCCACCCCAAGAGTATACACCTTCACTGTCACCAAGACATTCCTTCGGCTGCTAAACCTCCCTTGCCTTGGGCTTCAGCAACAGGCCAGACTAGAATTATTTGAGCTCTATGGAAGCTACAGGACCCCTTCCAGGAGTTCTCACTTCCTCTGCGCACTCTCTCACATGGAGAGATTCGCCCATAGGATTGACAATCTGCTTCTTCAACCACAATGACCTACCTCACCTAGAGAGAGTGTTACACACAGGCCTGACAACCTGCTTCTTCAGCTCCGTTCCAATACAAGGAGAACAATAGTAAGACTCGACAAGGAACAGATGATGGAAGCCAATCATACTCATCCAAGGGATTGCATGGCCACAACATCCCATAGTTATCACACACAGGACATAGACAATTACGGTATTCTCAAGTTTCACAGACAACATCAACCCAGAAAATTAATCACGAACTCAGATTTGCAGTGTGGATAAACCCAGGTTCATAGGACACACAAGTTGGATTTTTTCCCTTCCCTCTAGTTTCTCAGATGTGCCAGGTTATGCTGAGGGAAAACACAGAGGCAAATGGTTCAAACACCCTCGATCCCAGCGAACACAGGCAGAGGGTGACATAATGGGTAGCGAACCCCCAACATGGCTGACTTCTGTAGCTTTAATTGCATGCACCCAGGTCGACACTTGTCTTCCTGGAGCTGCATGCACTACATTTGCACTCATTACCCTATCCCAGAAACTTAGGACATCAGTTGGTCAATTGACCACCTTAGCCTTTAGGAAATAATAATAAATTATTATCCTCTTTAAAGGTAAGCCCCCTAGATTAGCCCCTAGGCCCACACACTTAGCCTCCTCCCTTACCCACCCTTATGGATGCTTAGTCCCCCATCAATCTTTCTTCGTGGTTGGTCTACACGCAACGATGTTTATATTTTATGAATGATCTATGCATAATTACATATACAAAAATCAGGCTCTTGGCCTTTAACACCTAGGCTCTCCAGCCTAAATAACACATAAGCCCACTAGCTTATCAACACTTGGCTCACCAGCCTACAAAACATGTTTACAATTCATATTTACAACTGGGGTTCTACCGAGGGATATTACAAAGGGGAAACCTAAAGAAAAAGGGGAATGTCTAACATAGTATGGAATCTAGTCATTGGAACCTTCTAATTGTGAACTCAACTAGGTTTTAAGAAAGGCATCAGTCATTTAAGAAATGTAAGGGAATAAAGGGACACCGAGGAGTGTTTTTAGGAGGCTTTTTGGTGGGTGAGGGAAATAAGTAAATTTAATTAATAAATAAATTTATTTTCTGGTGCAACTAAGGGATCGGGTGACAAGTGTATGGGGGAGGTTTATCCTAATTAAATTTTAATAAACATAAATTAATGAGGATTTTGGAAACAAATCTCTAAGAAAACTCTATAAAAGGAATGGCGGAGGAGAAGAGGGAATCATGTTTGGTATGCTTAAGGTTATGCTGCTGGATTTTGTGCTTGATTGTTTTTTCCTCGTGGGAGTTGGGATTCCCAGTTCAGATATCGAGTGGTAGCTTGACCTTACGAGGCAAGCTGGGAGCTAGCCTTCTTTGGTTGTGTGCGTGGCCTCTTTGCAACTCGGGGGGCTCAGGGGGAAGAAGAGTACCCCTAGCGTTGGCTGGGAGGTACCAGTGAGGTATCAGCAGTTAGAAAGCAGGAGCTGGACAGAGCGCAAGCATAGGACAATGACTTTGGTTTCTTTTCCTTCGAATATGATACATAGGTGTAAAATTTCATTGGTAAATTAGTTAAAATTTTCCTGTGTTCATTGGTAAATTAGTTAAAATTTCCTGTGTTCATTGGTAAATTAGTTAAAATTTTATGTGTATGATCTTATGTCCTAATCTTGTGCATAAATGGTTGGGTTTCCTTTTCACGAATTTATGCGGGTGTTGATGAAGTTTCCTTCTTGTTGCTTTAGTTTTATTTTTTTCTATTAGCTCTCCAATCGCAAGAGTGGCCTGGTAGTGATATAATTATTGGCAGAGATGGTAGGTTGAAAGAAATAAATAATTGCAGTGGCTATTTCAGCGGTGATTATAGTGGTAGCGATTTTATGATAGTGATGTATTAAGACAATGAATGGACATTGGACTAATTAAATAATTGTGTATATAACCATTATATGGTAATGATGAATATTGTAATTTTAGCTCTAATAGCTTGACCGCCTTTCTTTTTACAACAGTTTCATTTATTAATTATGGTTATGGCAAATATTCCTTTATAATAGTTTAATTGTGATCATAGTGATTTATGGAAGTGATGTATTAAAAACAATGATTGTATTTTGAATGAATTAATAATTGAGTATATAACAATTTTATTGTTTTAATGATGGATATTGTGATTAAATATTTATAATAGCTTTGATTGTTTTTCCTTTTTACAACAGTTTGAATGATTCCATTATGGTTATGGCAATTATTCATTTATAATAGTTTAATTGTTTTGCATCAGTTTTAATAGTTTAATTGAGATTATCGTTTATAATAGTTTTAATTGCCTTTACAACAGGGAATTAAATAAGGACATGTTGAATTCATTAATGTTGTCAATGGAATCCCTATATGATAAATAACAATTATTAATTATAAGTTGCTTTATTCCTCATAATGTTTAAAGGGTAGTATTTTGAAAAAGGGTAGAGGAACCTATCTATGGCAATCATAATTCTTTAAGGGAAAATAATAATTGATAAATTATGAGGTACTTAAGTGCTTTATGATGTTTAAAGGGTTGTCTTAAATAAATGAAGCAGGGAAGTGTTAGCACTCCGTAAATCTGTTCGGCTTATAACAGATGATGAAGGTAACTTTTTCAACCAACTTTGAGACCCGAAACTAGCCTTTCAAATCTGGAGAGGCCTCTCTTGGGAGGTGCAGTCTCCACGTGGGATATGGATTTGGAAGAAGTGGCTAGATTTAACAACTTTGATGAAATCGGTTCTAGTTATATTGGCGCAAGAAAGTAAGACTTGGGCTATGGAGTCGATTCAAGGAAATGACAGAGACAAATGACTCGGTAACTGGACTTGAGAGGATAAGGCTAACAGAGCAACAATCTTCAGTGTAAAATTGTAGTGTGTGGTGGGGAGAAAACACAGGAAGTAACTCGGAGCATCGCTGCAGGAAAATTCAAAGTTATCTTTTAGAAGAAAACATTTTGTCTAAGTGGCGCGAACAAGGAGTGTTGCGTAGCAAATCCACAGGTTCGAAAATTAGTTCTGAAATAGAAAAAAAAAAGATATGAATAAAGATGACAGGAAGCACATACGCAAAGAAAGAGACACAATACATCTGATTGCTACAATTAGAATCTTTTCATCAAGTTACAGGACCTTCGCATTAAATTTCGGTCAAAATCTCAAATTACATACAATAGTTATCATCTACCAATTTTTCCAACCAACCTGGCTTACATCGAAAAGATGAAATACATAAATGAGGGTGTCACTTGGGCTACCCTGCTTTCTAACTGCTAGCCCTAAAACTAGGAAACTGAGTAGTATGCGTTGGAGACTCTTCACATGGTGCTTTCCAAAAATAGGAAATAATCATCTCTATTTACACATGACTGTTCACAAATTTTCCACGAGGATATGATCATCGGTCAGGTCTCGATATGAGGAAAAGATGTGTCATTGTTTCCCTTTGATCAGATGCCTGAGCGTACATGTGTCTGGCATGAATTTTCTATATGCTATAACAACTTTGATTTATGTTGCGTGCTCATTTGCTGGGAAAAATGTGCACGAAAAGTGGTTGTTTGATTTTCACGGCCGTTATCAAAATGGTAGAGTGCTTTAGGGAAACGTGTCCTTCAAAAACTTCCAATATTTGTCTTATGTTTGTGAATGTAGAGACGAATAACAGCTAAACTTGTTTTTTCTATGTGTTGGTGAGAGTCGTGCGAGCTTCCTTCTTGGTCGCTTCACATTCCCTGGAATTATTTGTATGTCTTTCCTCTGATAGCCTTGGTGCTTCATTTATAATAGTTTAATTGTCTTGCATCAATTTTAACAGTTAAATTGCGATTATTGCAATTATCGTTTATAATAGTTTTAATTGCCTTTACAATAGGGAATTAAATAAGGACATGTTGAATTCATTAATGTTGTCAATGGAATCCCTATATGATAAATAGCAATTATTAATTATAAGTTGCTTTATTCCTCATAATGTTTAAAGGGTAGTATTTTGAAAAAGGGTAGAGGAACCTAGCTATGGCAATCATAATTCTTTAAGGGAAAATAATAATTGATAAATTATGAGGTACTTAAGTGCTTTATGATGTTTAAAGGGTTGTCTTAAAGAAATGAAGCAGGGAAGTGTTAGCACTCTGTAAATTTGTTTGGCTGATAATAGATGACGAAGGTAACTTTTTCAACCAACTTTGAGACCCGAAACTAGCTTTTTGGATCCGGAGAGGCCTTTCTCGGGAGGCGTCGTCTCCGTGCGAGATATGGATTTGCAAGAAGTGGCTAGATTTAACAACTTTGATGTAATCGGTTATGGTTATATTGGCGCAAGAAAGTAAGACTTGGGCTATGGAGTCGATTCAAGGAAATGACAGAGACAAATGACTCGGTGACTGGACTTGAGAGGATAAGGCTAAGCGAGCAACAATATTCAGTGTAAAATTGTAGTGTCCAGTGGGGAGAAAACACAGGAAGTAGCTCAGAGCACTGTCGCAGGAAAATTCAAAGTTAGCTTTTAGAAGAAAACATTTTGTCTAAGTGGCGCGAACAAGAAGCGTTGCGTAGAAAATCCACAGGTTCGAAAATTTGTTCTGAAATAGATAGAAAAAAGATATGAATAGAGATTACAGGAAGCACATACACAAAGAAAGAGACACAATACATCTGACTGTGACAATTAGAATCTTTTCATCAAGTTACATGACCTTTGCATTAAATTTCGGTCAAAAACTCAAATTACATACAATAGTTATCATCTACCAATTTTTCCAACCAACCTGGCTTACATCGAAAAGATGAAATACATAAACGAGGGTGTCGCTTGGGCTACCCTGCTTTCTAACTGCTAGCCCTAAAACTAGGAAACTGAGTAGTATGCATTGGAGACTCTTCGCATGGTGCTTTCCAAAAATAGGAAATAATCACGTCTGTTTACACATGACTATTCACAAATTTTCCACAAGGATATGATCATCAGTCAAGTCTCGATATGAGGAAAAGATGTGTCAGTGTTTCCCTTTGATCAAATTCCTGAGTGGACATGTGTCTACCATGAATTTTTTATATTCTATAACAACTTTGATTTTTCTTGCGCGCTCATTTGTTGGAAAAAATGTGCACGAAAAGTGGTTGTTTGATTTTCACATCCATTATCAAAATGGTAGAGTGCTTTAGGGAAATGTGTCCTTCAAAAACTTCCAATATTTGTCTTATGTTTGTGAATGTAGAGATGAATACCAGCCAAACTTGTTTTTTCTGTGCGCTGGCGAGAGCCGCATGGGCTTCCTTCTCGGCCGCTTCGCATTCCTTGGAATTCTTTGTATGTCTTTCCTTTGACTGCCTCGGTGCTTCTCGCAGCTGTACAATGGTGTCTTTCGCCTCTTTGAGATGTCTTTTTATCCATGACACGTTCCCTTCGTGACCTTACACTGCTAACGCTTCCATAGTCTTTGTCGCTAGCTTCCACCTCAACTCCATGTTCTCCTGGTAGAGTTCAGAGATATCCATCTTTGCCTACATCAATTGCTGAGATGGCTCTTGATCATTCACTCCTATGGTATTCATTTCCCTTGATTTTCTCCTGCTTTCATGGCTTAATCCCCCAGCAGGCTCCAGTCGGATGGCGCACATGAATAGTTATTCGATCAAGGATATGGCATGTGGCTCTTCTGAAAATCAGGCTTCCCCAGCTTCCTTGTTCTTCCTTGGCCTACCCATTCTTCGAGGTATTTTTTGTAGGGGAGACGGGGCTTCCACTGTCTTTCCTTCCTACTCTAGTCTTTTCTCTTTAGGTTCTACATGGTTTGATCTAATAGTCTCTATGGGTAAAATAATAACTCCTTTCACATCCTTGGCAATGCTTTTTGCAGGTGAGAACAACTCCCAGTCATTTTGGGGCTTGGACCTGGAAATTCTGTTGCTCCATGCACCTTTCCTTATGCTTTGGGAGGTCACCATGGCATGACCAATATGTATTATGTGCGTAGTGTATTCGACAAATGTATAGGGAGGGAAATTTGATCAACCTGGACTAGCATGGGAAACTGTAAATAGAGTGCGGACCTAGTTTCATGACTGAAATGAGTGCCGAGCATATGAAATTTATCCCAAGTTGGGCGGAAGGAGAAATCGTACTAGAGAATAGTGAATTCATGGCGACGGGATGTTTTGAATAAAATTGCATATTTTCCATGGCACATCCATGCATGTAGAATACAGGTGATAAGGTTTGCAGGGCATGCATGATACGAACACCGTGATTTTTCATTCCCTCGACCTTCATGATGAACTAATAATAGTTGTTGCACTTGCCAATGCAACTTCCATTAACTACTTGAATCAACCCAGGGCATGTAGAGATTTGTTTCTTAATAGGACTCGACTCTTTGAAAAAGACATACCCATACTGCTTACGCAAGTTTCGACTCTGACATCCCTTCCCATTTCCAAGGGCCAACCGATGACTTGCTGACTTCGACCCAATGGTGCTACATACCTAAATTCACATGCTTGGGTGCATGGGCCATACCCTGACTAAAACTGACTCTAAATGGAAACAAAAATGGCAGCGCTAATAGTTGGCTCCAATGGGGATGTTATCCTCCCTACAAGGTAGCAAACAACAATAGACCATGTGCCTAACCATTGGGATTTTTTTTACCTTTAGACACTGAGAGAAATAAATGACAGACAGAAAACAAACTAATCCTATCGGCGCAGCTTCTAAAACTTCAGCATAAACTTAGGGCCTTCACTTCGAGCTTCAATTTTCTGTTGACCTACTAGCTCGATGAAAAAAAAACTAGAACGACTATTTACAATGAAAAATGACTTAAACAGATTTTATTTCATCAGATAATGCTTGATTAACCTGTCATTTACAGGCCCCCTGATGGAGCTATGATTGATCATACACCTGCTCCCTCGCTTGTTGCATGTGAATTAACTGATTTATTATCCTCTGCACGTCATTCGGCTCAACCTCCTGCTCTTGCAACAACTTTCTAACTGGTGGCGCCAGTGAGGTAGGGAAGATGGTGTCTACACTGTATATGATCTGGAAAGGTGGCATTGAGATGGAATTCTTGGTGGTGACCCAATCTGCCCACAATGCATAGATAAGCTTTTTTTGCCAAGATTTCTTATTGTCTTGCAAGAGTCTTTTGATGATCCTGGTTAGGCTCTTATTTGAGGATTATGCTAACATATTTCCTTGTGGATAGTACACCATAGAATTCCCCAAGGTTATATTATAATCCTAGAAAAATGTTTCCATATTCTTAGACTTGAATGTGACCACATTGCCTGTTATGATTTTGATGGGACATCTGAACCTCGAAAAGATGTTTGTCTCTAGGAATTGGATGATGACTATGTCAGTATCTTGCTTTGTGGGGATTGCCTCTATCCATTTCATGAAATAGTCGGTGGCCATGAGTATCAATTTGTGTTGCGTGAAGGATGGAGGATTTAGTTCTCCTATGAAATCTAGACCCCATTGCATGAAAGTTGCTTCAAATGAGATCAACTTTAGTGGCAGGGGTTGCAACTTTATTCTCCCATCGAAAATATGACATTCGTGGTAGCTGGAGACCTCTTTATACACGTCAGCAAAGATTGTAGGCCAGTATTAACCTGCCCTTGGGATTTTGTGTGTGGCGGTTTTCTAGTAGTGGTGTCCTCCGCAGTCACCTTTGTGAAATTCTTGTATGGCCCGCTTCGCATCATCCTCCAGCAAACAACTCAACAATATTCCCTAGGGTCTTTCCAGTAGAGTGAATTGTCCAAGATGCAGAAATTAACTGCTTTAAGCTTGAGAAATCTGGCCTTAGTATTACTTGCGCTCGAAGGGGCCTGGAGATTCTCCAACACATAGATGATGTCTACATACCATGGAGAATCAATGAACTCCTGAGACACCTGCGCAGTCTTTTATTCTTGAGGGCATTCTGACAGATCCACGTTGAAATTTATTCCTACAGCTTCACAGTCAGACTATGCCATTAACTTCACAAGGCATTGGCCCTTTATCAGCTTTTAAGGCTTGATGTCAAGATCGTATTCCAGCATGGCCTCTATCCACTTGCCTCTCCTTCCTTTCGGGTCGAGATGAGTCAGGATATCCTTTACTGAGTTGTTGGGCACATAAGCGATGACATGGGAGTGTAATATGTATGTCCTGAACTCTTTCAAATATTTCACTAAGGCGTATGATTGTTTTTCCATGATGTCTTACCTTAGTGGAGCGTCGTTCAATGTTTTTCTGAAATAGGCTATGGGTTTTTCAAAGTCCTTCTCGTCTTTCTGCAACAACACGTTGGTAATAGTGTGTTCTGAGGAAAATGAAAATAGGATGAAATCTTTCGTAAAGTTTGGAATGGCTAGCACAAGAGCCTTAGTCAGTGCCACTTTTATATCTTCAAAATACTTCTTGGCCTCTGGGTTCCACTTGATCTTGTTTGTTTTCCTGAGCATGCAAGTGATGTCTTCTATGATTTCTACCAGGTTCGGGATGAATCTCCTCAAGAAGTTTACTTTTCCTAGGAAGGATTGCACTTCTTTTTTAATGTTCAGGGTGCCAATCTTCAGGATTCCTTCAACCCTGTTGGGGTCTATCTTAATTCCTTCCTTGGAGATAATGTGTCCTAACAGTTTCCCTTCTTCCACCTCGAAATGTGATTTCTTTGGATTTAGAGATATGTTGAACTTTCTGCATTTCTGGAATAAGTTCCTTAGGTGCACGAGGTGTTTCTTTTTAGAGGCAGAGTATACCGTGATGTCATCCAAATAGATTACAATGAAATTGTCCTTTTCATTAACAAATGCTATGTCCATTTCCCTCTAGAAAGTGGCACCAACATTCATAAGACCGAAAGGAATCTTAGTGTACATGAACGTTCCCCATGGAGTTGTGAAAGATGTTTTTTCTTTGTCATTTGGGTGAACCATGATCTGGTTATACTGTGAAAAACCATCTAGCATGGACATCTTCTGGAACCCCACCACCTTTTGCAGTATATAGTCCATTTTTGGAAGAGGGTAGTGGTCCTTAAGAGACACCTTGTTTAGATTCTGGAATTCTATGCACAGTCTTATGTCGTCGCTCTTCTTTCTTAAGGGTACCAAATTAGCTACCCATTTAGAGAATCACAAAGAAACAATAATCTTAGCATCGAAAATATTCTTTACCTCCTTTTCGATCAGCGGAAACAATAGGGGATTTATCCATCTCAGCATCTGTTTAAAAGGTTTTTGATCTTCTTTGAGAGGGATAACATGTTGTATTACATTGGTGTTGTACACCTTAAAATCATCGTAGCTCCAAGAGAAAATGTCTGGGAAGTCCTTCATGAGCTTGAAGTAGTCTTTCTTGAGCTATGGACTGAGCGTTTTCGATAATTTTATCATTTTAGGGTTCTCCTTCGTCCCGATATTACAGTCTTCGATGTATTTTTCGGTTATAGTGATCTTGGGATTTTTAGCCACGTCATTTTCGTCAAACAACTTTTACAGTGGCACTAACCCCTTCAGAATAATGTTATTTTTCAGTTGTATTATGTCCCTTCCCACAATCTGGTTTTGGAAAGGTTCGTCGTTACTGTGCGCATTCATGCTCCCATCTTTGTTGTAGTAGCAATCATCATCAATGTGAGTATTAGCAAACTCGACGCTCATCTGAAGAAATCTTTCTACCTTCTTGTCGTCCTCAAACACCTGCTAGTATTTGATATTGCCAGGCACTATTGGCCTATGCTTGAGTTCAATTTCATACCTTTTGTTGGGGAAGATGGGGATCTTGAAAAATGAGTCCGAGGTGTCCAAAGAATTAGTGATCTAGTTTTTCTCCCTCAGGATAGCAGATAGATCATACTACAAAAATTCTTCAAGCAGGTCCAACGCCAAGTTCCTGTATGCTCTCAACCTAGGGTGTCTTGTTTGTTATATGCCTTTAACTTGGTTTATGACCAGTTCAGAATATCCGCGCACTACTATCCTAGTTGCACCTGATTCTTTCAACACTTCCAGGCCCAAAATCAACGCTTCATACTCGGCCATGTTGTTGGTTCATTCAAACATGATCTTGTATGAGCGCAACTTTGTGCCCACTTCAGGGGGGATTACCCATACATTGGCCTTGATCCCTTATTTTCTAACTGCACCATCAAAACTCATGTTCCACACCCCATTTTCCGCATGGTCTTTCGGGTCGGCACACTCTGTCATTTCCCACACGGTTTTCTCATCAACTATCATGATGGTCGTCGACTCTTCCTCTTCGAAACTCAGGTCATTGTAGAATATAGAAGAACCAACCTTAGTGTCGATGGCATATATAGGATGGTTATTTGGCTGCGTCTTGTTGCTTACCATGTATTTCAACAACACTTCTATGTACTATAGTCTGTCATGGACAAAAATAGGGATGGTGGCATATGACATATCCATCTGCAATGTGCTCTTTGACTTCGCAGCCCATGACCTTGATAGTAGCATGCCAAAATTTGGGGGTATGTCCGCGACGACTATGTCCATAACCATGTTCTTTGAGGGGATTTGATCCAATGACACAACTAGGTCTTTGATGAAGCCCAAACACTTGAATTTCCTCAAATCAAAAGAGAAAGGGTCTTTGCATGGCCTCGTTATATCCAAACCCAATTCATCCATGATCACCTTTGGCATGAGGTTCTGCGATGTGATGGAATCCAGCATGGCATTATGGAGGGTCATTTCATGGACCTTTAGATTGACGTAGAAAGGAGGGACGTCCTCGGTATCATTTTTCTCTTCAACACACGGACCAAAAAGGATAATGGGGTGATCATCTTGAATATTCAAAGTATCAGGGATCCCTCCCATTTTCAACATTTTGATGATTTTCTCCTGATACTCTCCCTTTCTAATAAGTTCATTGAACGGGACATAGATTTTTATTTTGGCCATATTATGTTCAAAATTGAAAGGGGGACAAACTTTCTCTACCTCTTTTCTGCCTGCCTCCTGGCCTGCATCCAGATATTTCTTGGGGACCTCCTCCATCAACTTAGCCTTCTACATCGCATACTTGGTCACGTTGTCTGACCTCGGTCAGCTTGTGGAAAGGGTGTCCACCGGAGGTTTCCTTATGGGGTTCGTTTGTTGTGGCTCGGTAGGTGCATCTTTTCTCTGGAGGTTATATTTCTTATGGAACTGCATGATAGCGTTCTGATAGCCTTTCCTGAAATCTTTTGTCTCCCAAGATGGAACATCATTTGTTTTGAGTATCATATCATCGTCTGTCTCCAACATGAAGTCGTCATTTTTTCTCATGTACCGATCATGCTCTCTCTTTATCAAGAACACATGCATTTTTTTGTCATTGCAACAACGCATCTGGTATTCAAACGCTTGATCGAAGTCCTCATCTGCATAGTTGTTTTGGAATGGAGGTATTGTCTACTGGTCACCTTGATCCTTATGCTCTTTCTATTCCCTCTATCTAATATGAGGGACTTGAACCCTTTTGAGGTTTTGATTCCTAGGTTGTGGGTCGTTATGTTCTTGGGCAGTAGGTATGTTTCCCATGGACATTCTCTCCATCATCTTCTCCATGGTCTTCATAATCATGTCAAACTTTTCATCTGAGGACCGTGACGTTGATGGCTGTGCATCTCCCTGGGGTCTCTTATTTCCTCGGATGAACCTCGGTTTTATTTTCCCTGATGCCATCATGTTTACTTCGAATTAGACAGATTTACTCATTATAGCATCTAAACTTATTCATATTATTTCTCTCAACAACAGAGTGAAATCACTATCAAAGGAATCTGCTTACCGCAACTGTGTAGCCCCGAGGGTAGCTTGAATTCTACAGGGATTGAGTTGTACACCTTCAATAAATGGGCTAAGAATTCATGCACTTTCTCTTCCAGTGCTTTCTTCATATTATTGTACTGTGTTAACAACCGTAAAGGGTTTTTCTTGTCCCCCCATTTATTCAGGAGAGGCATCAGGAATGTGGCAAAGTCTCGAGTGCTTGTGGGAAGGAAGGCTTTGAACTATTTTCTTACATCTCCTGAAAGGATCTGCGCAAACAACTTGATTTTTTCATCTGCATAGTCCACCTCCTCTAGGTCGATGAAATCATTAAACTAGTCTAGGTGCCTCTGGGTAGAAACACTTCCTTCAATGTCATAGAGCCTGATTCTATGGTTGTAATTCTGAGGAAATTCATGTAGTTGGGCTGATAGGATGAGGGGGGAGAATATGGTGACCATGTGTTTGGGGGGATTCACATTTTGAGGGATATTATTTTATATCAGGGCTTGGAATTTCTTCAGGTCGAAAACAATTTCGTCCAAGCTAGTTTACAACTTAGACTTGAAAAGCGTTTGCTCGAAAAATTTGTCAAACTCAAGGTCGTCAATGCTCTGTATGTTGTCTTTGGGTAAGGAAAGGATTTTGTCCAGGTAGTAGAATGGGTCCGATGCTTTCTCTCTAGTCCTACGTAGAATCTTCTCAGGGTCATACACAGGTTCTGTGGGTTTTGGGTCAGGATTTTCTCTAGTATATATCGTCTTTGGAGCTAGGGTTCCTGAACCGTGCTACTTGGAGCTACTGGTATTTTTGGACTGGATTCGCTAGGGTAAGGGTTTCATCCGGTATAGATGTTTTTCCCTCTATTACCCTCAGGGGTCAAACTACAATGTTATTCATTCTCCCAGGGAAAATATATTGAATTTCGTCCCTGACAACGACGCCATAATGTTAGCACTCTGTAAATCTATTCAGCTGATAAACATACGATGAAGGTAACTTTTTCAACTATCTTTGAGACCTGAAACTAGCCTTTCGAATATGGAGAGGGGTCTCTTGTGAGGCCCAATCTCCATGCGGGATATGGATTTGAAATCAGTGGCTAGATTTAACATCTTTGATGTAATGGGTTCTAGTTATATTTGCACAAGAAAGTAAGACTTTGGCTATGGAGTCGATTTGAGGAAATGACATAGAAAAATGACTCGGTGACTGGACTTGAGAGGATAAGGCTAAGAGAGCAACAATATTCAGCATAAAATTGTAATGTGTGGCAGGGAGAAAACATAGGAAGTAACCTGGAGCACCATCACGGGCGAATTCAGAGTTAGATTTTAGAAGAAAATGTTTGATTTAAGTGGCATGAACAAGGGGTGTTGTGTAGTGAACCCACATGTTCAAAAATTCATTCTGAAATAGATAGAAAAAATATATGAATAAATATGACAGGAAGAACATATGCAAAGAAAGAGATGCAATACATCCAACTGGTACAATTAGAATATTTTCATCAAGTTACAATACCTTTGCATTAAATTTTGGTCAAAGAATCAAATAACATACAATAGTTATCATCTACCAATTTTTCCAACCAACATGGGTTACATAGAAAAGATGAAATATATAAACAAGGGCACCGCTTGGGCTACCCTGCTTTCTAACTACTAGCCCTAAAACTAGAAAACTTAGTATGCGTTGGAGACTCTTTGCATGGCTCTTTCCAAAAATAGGCAATAATTGCATTTGTTTACACATGACTGTTCACAAATTTTCCACGAGGCTCTGATCATTGGTCAGGTTTAGATATGAGGAAAATATGTGTTAGTGTTTCCCTTTGGTCAAATGCCTGAATGGACAGGTGTCTATCAGGAACTCGCTATCTGCTATAACGGCTTTGATTTCTGCTGTGCGCTCATTTGCTGGGAAAAATGTGTGCGGCAAGTGGTTGTTTGATTTTCACGACCGTTATCAAAATGGTAGAGTGATTTATGGAAACGTGTCCTTCAAAAACTTCCAATATTTGTCTTATGTTTGTGGATGCAGAGATGAAATCCAACTAAATTTTTTTTTTCTATGCACTAGGACTTTCTTCTCGGTTGCTTCACATTCTCTGGAATTGTTTGTATGTCTTTCCTCGGACAACCTTTGTGTTTCTCGCAGTTGTACAATGGTGTCTTGCGCCTCTCTGAGTTGTATTTTTAACCATGACACTTTCCCTTCGCGACCTTGCACTGCTGATGCTTCCATAGTCTTTCTCGCTAGCTGCCACCTCAAATCCATGTTCTCCTAGTAGAGTTCAATGATAGTTAGGTTTTCCTGCTTCAATTGTTGAAAAGTCTCTTGATCATTCTCTCCTGTGGTATCCATTTCCCTTGATTTTCTCCTTATTTCGTGGCTTGATCCCCCAGCCGGCTCCAGTCGGATGGCGGGCATGAGTGCACTGATATGGCACGTGGCGCTTCTAAAAATTGAGCTTCCCCAATTTCCTTGTTCTTCCTTGGCCTGCCCCTTCTCCCAGGTATTTTCTATAGGGGAGATGGGGCTTCCACTATCTTCCTCCCTGCGCAAGTCTTTCCTCTTTAGGTTCCGCATGGTTTGATCTGATCATCTCTGTGGGTAAAAGGATAACTCCTTTCGTGTCCTTAGGAATGCCTACTGTAGGTGAGAATGACTCCCAGTTGTTTTGGGGCTTGGACCTGGAAATTCTACTGCTTCGTGCACCTTTCCTCATGCTTTGGGAGGTCACCATGGTACGACCAGTATGTATTTTGCATGTGGTGTATCCGACAAATGTACAGAGAGGGAAATTTGATCAACCTGGACTGGCAAGGGAAATTGCAAACAAAGTGCAGACCTAGTTTCATGACTGAAATGAGTGTCGAGCATCTGAAATTTATAACAAGTCAGGAAGAAGGAGGAATCGTGTTGGAGAACAGTGAATTCATGGTGATAAGATGTTTTGAATTGAATTGCATATTTTCCATGGAACATCCCCACGTGTAGAATACATGCAATAATGTTTGCAGGGCATGCATGATATGAATGCTGCGATTTTTTATTCCCTTAGCCTTTAGGATGAACTGATAATAGCTTCTGCACTTGCCGATGCGACTTCCATTAACTAATTGACTCGAACTAGGGCACGTAGAGACTAGTTTCTAAATAGGACTCGACTCTTTGGAAAAGACATACCTGTACCACTTACACAAGTTTTGACTGTGACATCCCTTCCTGTTTCGAAGGGCCAACTGACCACTTGCTGACTTCGACCCCATGGTGCTACGTACCTGACTTCACATGTTTGGGTGCATGGGACATACCCCGAATAAAATCGACTCTAAATGGAAAGAAAAATGGTGGCACTAATAGGAAGCATGGTTTATTTTTAAAACTAGGGAAGTATTGTTATGAGTTTATATTAGTTGAGGTATGACACAATGTGCTAGAATAGTCTTATGATGGTAAAATAGTGATGAGATACATCGAGATGGTTGAAAATTTTAACCCTGTCTTGAATGTAGTTAAATTACGCCCCATTTAACTAGATTGAACACAATGCTCTCATTATGGCTTTTTATAATGTATGACAATGCAAGTTGGATTTCGGACAATGTTAGATTTTATGTTTGGTCGAAGGTTTAGAATTTATTTATGTTTGCACATGGGTTCCTATTGCACTTGTCGCACTGTGGCGACATGATTCCTTAATATTGGATCATTGTGTGCATTGATCAAGAAGAGCATATGATAACCTACCTTAGGGTCTTTCGCCTCTCGATGTGGATGATGTTGTTTATTGTAATTGAGGTTTTGTACATTGTATTGTAATGTTTAATCTAATTGCCTCTCACTCGCAGGGAAGGTTCTAGTTACTTGTGTCATTTGATGTTGTTTTGTTTGGTTTATTTGATGTTTCCTTTTAGCTTAGGAGGTGTGGTGTTGCTTGTGTCGGGCAGGATGTAGACACCTCCTTGTTCTTCATAATAGTCGCCAACCTTGAGACCTTAAATGGTCAAAATCGATGCGAACCTGGGCTTGAGCGTTGCTTATGTGTCATAGAGGTCCTAACCTTTCCAGGGTAGGATGGGCAAGTATTCATTTTTATTATTTATCCGATTGAATGGCGTATGTTTCTTCAAGTTGATTGATGTGCTAGTGTTCTAGGTCGTTATGTTGGTATGTGACGTGTAGTGCGTGTATTTTGTTCTTCATTGATATGCGATGCCTGATTGTATTATTGACATTACTTGCCTTGCACAATATATA
>ML780859.1:242765-271395 GCA_009831015.1 Picea engelmannii | reverse complement strand
TTTGTGTCATTCTTTTCAAATGAAACTAATCCAAACTCTATTTTTGTTTTGCAATCCAGTGTGTTTTTTCTCAATTCAATAGTTAACTATTTTAAATTTGTATGTGTATTACTTTGTTAATGAACTATCAGTCAATCCGTGCAAGTCCAATAATTTTTCTTCAATACATTTTCCATTCACATCTGATAGAAGGATACCTAGTATGTGTCATTCCCACATCATCTCAGGTGACAATTTCTTCTGTCCACCACAAAACATTCAATACGCATATGCCTTGGAGTTTTGTACATAAAATATTTACAAACCCTAAATTTCCAACCCACTGCCCATAGGATAGCCACATATGCAGTATGCACTTTGGATTAGATGCACTACTATGCAATATGGATATATATTGTTTCATATGCATATAATTTACCAAAAAAAAGGTTGTTCCTTTTGTAATTGTTACAGACATACCTCCTCTTGGGACATTGTTCTTGAGTTTCTTCTCCTACAATTTCTCTATTTATTTTTTATGTGAAAGCAATGCAACAAATGTAATGAACCAAAAAATAAACCCTTATGTCAAAATCACATGAAGTATACAATATTAACGAACGACAAAAGAGAAGAAAATAAATAATACACGGATAAAATTACAAAAATGCACCTCTCTAATTCTCATTCCATGTTTATTTCTTTTCCCTATTTTATTTTTAAACTTTGGTGATTGTTTTGATGTATTGCACATCGAAAAAGTCAAATAGAAATGTAGATCAATGGAAATGAGATGCAAAGACAATGCAAATTGTCGATATTTTATTTTCTCTACGACCAAAATATTTCTTATATCAGTTGCTTGCAATGTCCAACATAATTTCTTGACCCAACACAGAAACAAGAACTTTTTAAATATGTAACAAGAATATGAAAACATGTTTTCGTTTAGTTTATGTCATTCATGTGATGCTTAAGCTATGTCTATAGCATCGCATAACCTAGGGAAAATAATTCCAATATCAAAACAACATAGATTCTTTTTTTTATGATTCTCTTTGATTCCTTTTTTATCTATGTAGTTTTTGAAATAGCTTTTGACCAATTCAATGCACCCCTAAAAATGAAAAAATAATGAGGCACTAAATTATTTTTTGCATATATGATGGACATCAAGAATATTTCATCCAACCATTTGATTCATCAATACAATTAATAAAAGAGGATTGGTTTTCTTAAACATTACACCATTGCTAATGCAAATTTGAATGAAACCAAGTAACTACATTGTGCATATCGCACACACTATCAAACAAAAGGATGTGAATTTGATAAATTTCATTTTCCACTTATATCAACTAGCTTTAGAATAGGGGAAATGATTAAAAAAAAACATTGAGCAATTGACATATAATTGGAATGTTTTCTTCGTATCGCTTCTAGATCCATGCTCATTAGAAACTAGCCAACTTTCTCATTAGAGACTATTGTAATGTAATGATTATGTATGGAAGTTTATTTTGAAAATATTGTATAATCAAACAATAAATATCATAATAGAACAATATAGACAAATTCAAGAGTAGATATTGTTTCTTCACACATGAGAACTTAACTCTATTGTCTCATCTATTTAATCAATGTAATGATATCATTTTGGGTTTTTCAAAGTAGGGGTCGTTGGTGCTAACCTTCTGCAAATCTAGCTTGTTTTTTCTACATGGGGATTGCTTAGGTGGTGACTGGTTCCATTTTCTCACAATGGCATGTCTCCACTACTGGATCTGTGATGACCTATAGACTTCTTTACAATTGCCATGGATCTAGTTTAAGGGAGCCACATGTGGCCAATAGGCCCAGGCTTGCACCCACTCAAGAGGATAGACAGGATGGGCTTGTTAGGACTCGTGGTGATAGTAGTAATGAATTTCATGTGAATGACACAGGAAGATATAGATACCATGCACACGGTTTACTTCCTGAGGCTAACAGGGAGATTTCGTCTCATACCCGAGTGTTGAATGGTAGGGTTTTTGGGTTTAATGGTCATGGGGGGTCTAGGTCTTCTTCTTTCAAAGGTGGAGGTGTTGGGAGGAACATGTCCATAGGCATCTTTGCAAATAAAAATCGACAAGGACAATGTTGGAAGGTCTACTAGGAGAAACCTAGCCTATGTTTGGGGAAGGATCTAGCGTTGGACAAAGTTACCAATGTGGCCTCTAAGGCACTGGTAGGAAAGTTCTACTATATCAAGATGTGGAAGGCCCATATTTCCCATTGGATTCAAGAATATTGGAAACCCTTAGTGGGTTATTTCCCAATGTATACTCTACTCTCAAATCATTGGCTTGTCTTCCATTTCCTAGTAGAAGAAGACCTGCAAAAAATACTAGTTCATCCATGGATCTTGAGCCAAGGTGTCCTCATGATCAAACGTTGGTGACCAGGCTTCAACCCTCTCATGGAAACCTTCTCGAGTAGATTCTTATAGATTCTCCTTCCTGATTTCTCATTAGAACTCTGGTCGGTGCGTATTTTCATAGACATTGCAAATTCGGTTGGAAGATTTGTGTATTTTAAGGAGCAATCCTTAAGGTGGAATAATAAGAGGCTAGCCTGGGTACTGGTAGAAATGGATCTAGAGCTGGGTTTTCCTAACGAGATCGAAATATCTTTGGGAGACTCCTCTTTTATGGATTCTTTGGACTATTGGCGAGAACCCTTTCATTGTCACTCTTGCTGGTAGACGGGTCACCTAAAAGATAAGTGCCCCATTGAGAAGAAGCCTTTGGATGTTTTGACCTATGTGGAGGACTCTCCTAGGGTTTTAGGCCGTCATTCCATCCTTGATCTTGATGTTGTTACTTTCTAGAATGACTCTTTTCTAGGTAAGATGTCCACATTTTATCCTTCCTTTTTTAACGCTCTATCTACAGATGACAAGAGATCCCTCATTTATCATGAAGATTGGCTTGTAGATATTTTTGAGGTTTTTGGGACTTAGTACTAAATAAATTCAAGAAGGATCCCATAAGGAAGGGACTATGTTTAAAAGGGTTGGAATCTCACATTCAAGTCGGAATAGATTTCATCAACCAAGTCTCTCATGTCGTTTGTTTGATTGGGGTGGAAGTTCTTGGTTCCACTGTTGAGAACAAACTTCCCTCCCCCTAAACTCATTTTTTCATGGATAAGGGGCTTGATATTATTGGCCTCGGGGAAGAATCCCCTCAACCACTATTGTCGAAAGTTGACCCATTACATAGGAATAATCATTTCTCCCTTGAGATAATGAAGGATTTAACAGGATCCATTGGACATGTCCCCACTTATAAAGAGGTCCTCTCAGTCACCCTTTTAATGGAATCTAACAAGTTACAATCTCCTCTTGGCATTATTGATAGAGCTAATGTCACAGTGCTAAAAAAATCTAGGAAAAAAAGATGTCAAAATTGGGAAAGGTGAAATAGATAGAGGTATCGCACCTTTTATCCCTCCACTATCTGGTGAAATATCCCATCATTTTCCTTCCTCTCCCCATAGGGCCCTTAGAGAAATGAAACCTTCTTCTCAGGTTTTTCCATGATTATTTTTCTCTCAATTTATGGGGTTTTAGGGGCCCTAACTGATCCAGGTGGATATCAGTGGCCACCCACCTTTTCCGACTGGCTCAAAACATTTTTTTGGCAATTTTGGCAATTTGCTATTTTTGGCAGGTTTTAACTTCCGAGGCTATTTTGAGGGCCTAAATGAAGGATTTTCGAGATCAAGGTTCTTAAATATATATAAAGGCATTATTGAGCCCCCAAAATGAATCTCCTCGATGATACCTTTCCAACGAGCTATCATATGCCTAAAATGGAGATCGTATGCAAACGTTACGACCCCAGGAAGTTGTTGTACTCACTTACCTAAATGGGGCCTACATGACTTTTGGCGCTTCATCTCCTAGGGTTAGGTTTTCGGATGTCTAGGGTTTTTGGCATTCCAGATTATTGTAAAAATTCCTTCAGAGCCTCATTGTAATCATCTTCTTGTGAATGCGAGTAGCCATCACATCTCTTCTCAGAGATAAGCTGCCACCATTCTAGCAAGTCTTTCACTCTGTATTTTTATAGTCTCTTACATTTATTTCATTAATAGAAATCATGTATTACTATATATCTGTGTTTATGGCTACATCTCTGCTACATTTCTGTTATATTATTGAATATCTATGATATCTCTATGAATTTCTTTATTATATCTTTGATCTCATTTTGTGCCGAAAATAATCTGGATCAGTGGTATCAGAGCAGGTTTCTCTTGATCATTTTTTTTAGTGCATGTCCCCGACGAGGTCTAAGTATAGCAAGTTGTGTCTCAAGATTGTCTCTCTTGAAGACAATCTCTCTCACAAACCGAAGAAACCCTCAATGGCAGAAGAAAAGAAAAACAACAGAGAAGACGATCCTATCAATATGTTGCTTGAGAAAGCTCTCACGTGACAGAGGGACGAAATGATGGAGAATTTTTCCCACATCCTTAAATGTCCGTCGACAACATTAGGTGCATATTCATCAAGTAGCCACTTTGGAGGCACCTCGCCTTTCAAGGTACAAGTCAATTTTGATATTCCTGTATTTGAAGAATAGATAGATGCAGAAGCCCTAGAAAAATGGTTAACTCTGCTAGAAGGTAATTTCTCTGTTCACAATTTTTCCGACAAAGAAATGATCACCCTCATGTCAAAAATTGGTGGGAAACTTACTAGGAGCAAAGTTCCACAGAGGATTCTATAATATATGGGGCCGATCCCACTTGGGATTTTTTTGTGGATGTGGTAAAGGAACAATATTACCCTGTTGGAAACTATGAGGACCATTACATGAGATGGACCACACTGCGGCAAGAGAGGGGCCAAGAAGTTTCGAAGTTCACCAATAACTTCCATACCTTGTGCACCAAGCTGGTATCAAAGACTCCAAGCGACATTTGGTTCTGAAATACTGTGGGGCTCAACACAGATACATCTAGACTGAAATGGATTTTTTGGACATCTCATCACTCTGTGTTGCTTATCGATATGCTATTAAAATTGAGCAGAAATTTAAGCACCAGAACAAACGGGAATTTGGTTCTGCAAATCCGCAACAAACAAAGTATGAAAAAGATAGCCCTAACAAGCAGTCTCCCAAAAACTAGTCCAAGATAGAGGAAAAGAAGGTTCACGGGAAGACAAAGAAGGACACCGGAAAATGGTGTGATTTCCATAAGATCACCTCTCACAACACCAATGAATGTCGCTCAAAACAATCATTCATGGCTGAGATCAAAGACAAGGATTCAAACCTTGATTCAGAATCTAATTCTAAAAATACTGGTAAAGAACAGATCATTGACGTAGACCCCACTGTTATTGTCGCTACCGCAACAATTCAACTAGAAGAACCAACAGATCCTGGAGCACCCTTTTCATTCATAGATGTGGGTGAAGGGGACCCCACTACATTTTATTGTTGATAGCAGAAGCCAGAAAAACCTCATCTCAGCAAAGGTCGTCAAATTGTTGGGATTTTCGACAACACCACACCTGCAGCCATACAACATCGGGTGGCTTCAGCAAGGATGAGATCTCCATGTCAGCCAACAATGTTGATTGTCATATGGCATCCAACCTTTCAAGGATGAGGTATTATGTGATGTTGCCCCACTAGATGTCTTTGATGTTCTCTTGGGCCAACCATATATGTGGAGACGCCATGATGTTTATGAGTCTCAACCCCATAGTGTCATTGTTACTTTGGGGGATCATTTCTACAAAATACCAGAGGTAGTTCCAACTATTGTTCCACCTAAAAAGTGTCACAAGGTAGTATCTCATACTACAAAATTCAGCTTCTTCACAATTTGTTCAAAAGGGGAACAGAAGGACACTGCAACCACTACAACCTCTCCCCCTACACCTTCTATCCAACAAAAGCAGGTCAACAAGGTTGCAGAAAAGTGAAAAGATTCCTTCTGCACACCTTCCTCTCATGTAGCTTGACTTTTTGAACAACCTCAATTTCAATAGGTTCATGACAGACTTCCACAAACTAAGTAGGGCGATGTCTCCAGCAATACAAGCATCTCACCAAGATGCAGATCCAACAAACGCTTTTCCCTCTCCCCCGAGAACTCAACACAATGGAGACCATTGCTTCCTAAGGAGGGAGGATTGATCCAGGTGGATATCGATGGACACCCACCCTTTTTGACTGGCTCAAAACAATTTTCTGGCAATTTTGGCAATTTACTATTTTTAGCAGGTTTTAACTTCGGGGGCCATTTTGAGGGCCCAAATGAAGGTTTTTTTAGATCGAGGTTCTCAATGATAGTCGAAATGAGCCCCCACAATGAGGTTCTCAATGATATCATAATCGATCCCCCAAAATGAATATCCTCGATGATACCTTTCCAATGAGATATCACACGCCTAAAATAGAGATCGTATGCAAAAGTTATGACCCCGAGAAGTTGATGTACTCACTTACCCAAACGAGGTCCATATGAATTTTGGTGCTTCATCTCCTAGGGTTATTTTTTTGGATGTCTAGGGTTTTGGGAATTCCTTCTTATTGTAAAAATGCCTTCAAAGCCTCATTGTAATCATCTTCTTGTGAATGCGAGTAGCCGTCACATCTCTTCTCAGAGATAAGTTGCCACCATTCTAGTGAGTCTTTCACTCTGTATTTTTACAGTCTCTATACATTTATTTCATTAATAGAAATCATGTATTACTGTATATCTATGTTTATGGTTGCATATATGATACATTTATGTTATATTATTGAATATCTGTGATATCTCCGTGCATTTCTTTATTATATCTCCGATCTCGTTTCATGCCGAAAATAATCTGGATCATCCCAACCCCACCTAAAAGGGGTTGTGGCTGGTTGAGCTATGCATGGATTAGTTGTAGTTATGTTTGACATAGGGAAGACTCTCATCCCATGTGTGAGGATGCTTGGAATTATACATGTGCAAGATAGGCACGATCATTCGATTTACCACCTCGGTTTGGCCATCTATCTTGGGGTGGAAGGTTGTGGATTTGGTGAGCTTGGTGTCTAGCAGTGACCATAGGCTCGACTAGAATGTGATGAGAAATTGATTGTCTCGATCTAAGAAAATGGTTTGTGGGATTCCAAAATGTACTCAGACTCGTTCAAAGAAAATCTTGGCAGTGGCCTCTATTGTGATGCTCTTCTTGTAGGAAACCATAATTGTCATCTTAGAAAAGCGATCAACAACCACAAAAACACAGTCATTTCCCTGCTTGGTGGATGGGAGGCCCGGCATGTAGTCCATTGAGATGGATTCCCATGTCCTGTCAGGATTGGGCAGAGGGGTGTACAGACCTTGTTTCTTAGTGGTCGGTTTGGCAATAACGCAGGTAGTGCAGGACCTAATATACTTGTTGACCTCCTGTCGAAGTTTTAGCCAGTAGAAGTGTTTCGGTAACATCGCCATTGTCTTTTTGATGTTGAAGTGTCCTACCAACCGACTATAGTGGGCTTCCTAGATCATCTTTGCTCGCTCACTTGATGGAACACATATATGGCCCAGATGACACAACGTCCCATCCTAAAGATGGAAATTATTGAGAACTGCGTTTGCACCCAACATTTGGTAGGTGGTGGAGAAGTCTGGGTCTGTCTCATAGAGTTGGGGCCATATAGAGGTCTCATGGTCGCAAGAGTCTAGCATTGTAGTGAGTGTTATGAGTAGCGGTCTGTTGAGGCAATCAACAATGCGGTTGTGTTGGAAACCAGATATTCCTATCATTTTCATCGATATTTAAAACATCCCCGCCGAGGCTATAAATGCCTACTAGTTGCAGTGGCCCTGTCAACGATATTGGAGTTACTTGTATAAATATCGTTACCTCTTTGATTGAAATTAAATTTCAGATTACAATCTTTTTGGAAGAACTTTCTTCGATGGTATGACTCTGTTATTTTTCTAAGTTAATGTCAAAACGCTTGATCTGTTTCTTAATTGTTCTTAGTAACTATTTGATGTATATTTTACCTGATATAAAGTTATGATGATGCAGAGATAACTACTTCTCCCAACAAGTCGCCATTGTTGGCAGCCAGATATTCGTGTCATTTTCATCGATGTTTAAAACATAGTTTTGATAAAATAAAATTTTTAATAGCTGCCTCTTGGTGTCTTCGAAGACTTCAATTATGATTTTTGTTTTGAAAAAATCGCTTGATTGGTTGTTGTGTGTTTTTGAGTTTATTTCTTTTGATAAATCTCTCATTTATGCTTGTTCAATTTCATGACTGTTTAAGCATGAAATTGAAACAATCTTGGTCTAAACACGCCATGCAAATTCTAAAGCTTCTCCTTGTGAAATTGGATGAGTACTTAAAAACACCTAATGATCTTAAGAACCTTAAAGGGTATTGAGCATATCGTTTTGTGAATTGTTTCTTTACCATTAGTATATGAGTTGATCACCTTTGGGGTATGCCTTAATCATTTTATTCATTTGGAGTTTTTATTATAACCTACCATCTCCACGATTGCTAATGAAACTAAACTTTGATATAACTTTGAAATATGAATGTTATCCACTATTTTTGTATCGTAATCTAATCATCATTGTACAGGACTGTCAACCATGATCTGAAACAATTACACCCTCATCCTGTTGGCTTAATCTCACACTCATTGCCTCAGTGGTGGTGCTTCGTTTGTGGGGTTAGGTTGTCAATAGAGGAGGTGATTTTCAATTACGCATGTCCTCTGGGTTAGTATTCAATCAACATTACGAGTGGTGGTTATGGTGGCCTTCTCCCCAAGCCTTAGTTATCAGGTCACCTCCAAAAATGCAAAACTTATCCTTCATATCATATGGTTTCAAATATAGGCCCCTCTTTGCTACACCTGCTGGTATATCGTGACCAAGTTCATGGCCCCTGTGGTAAGGATATAGTTGAATGTCTCGCAGACCTTGCTCTCCCATGATGACATTGTGGATGATTTCATGAACTTTGGGTCAGTTAAGTTCATATAGTTGTTCAAGATCTTTAACCTCGAAGTTGCTCAAGATTTTTCCCAAACCTTCGACAGTACTAAGGCCAAGATAGGCTATTTACAATTGCAAGTCAGTGAGGAATCGATTATAGAAGCCACATGCATGTCATGAGAAGGAGATCATTGGTTTAAGAATCTCAAATTCAAAGGTATCCCCTAGAACCTGTTAATGATTTCGAAGAAGTCACGCTACGATGTTAAAGGTACATCCATAAATATTTTCAAACCTCAATGGAAAAGTTTACTATTAGTTATCAAGCAATTTGTCACCTGAGAGGGATGATATGGATTAATTTTCCTCTTTCATATTCGTCTGTTAATGATTTTCTTAGGGTTTAGTTTAAACATGTTGTTTTACCTGCTTAAAAGCCTTCAAAAGATGGCTAGATTTTACCAAAGGCAAAATCCTAATGCATAGTCCAGTCTCTTTCATCATGGCTTGATTCGAATCTTAGTCATTTCCCAATTGTCAAAGAATGGAGATAACTGGAAAAATTTTGTGGATAGCAATGGTTTTGTTCCACTCACACCCAAAACAGTAAGTGACTCACACCTGTGTTTTGATGAGCCCACCAGCCCTTGTCCTTCGACTCACTCTCTGCGAGATCTTCATATCGAATTGAAAGAAGACCATGTGTCATTTACTAAAACCCCTATTGATTTTCATAAATCAACAAGAAGCACGCACTAGAGGCACGATTTCATTCCAAAAAAATATTCAGAGGATGTGTTGGATAATTTGAAGGGCAGGGTCTCAGTTACTCTTAATCTTGGGCAAGGTGTGGTTGATATAAATGAAATTAAAACTAAGAAGTAGGGCAAACATAAAATATAGAGGGTTCTAGATATTGATTTCAAGAACAAAATGAAAGGCCGACTCCTTTGCATAATGGTCGGGAATCGACTTCACAACCATGAAAAACCTATCCCCATCATTGATGTTGAAGACCCGATCGCTATTGATGATACCATCGTTGATTCACCCCAATATGATTTCATGTCTAATTTGTCTCCTTTTTTAAAGGAACAAGAAGGTTTCTCATGTATTCAGTATGACCTCAAAAATATTATGAAACGAGGTAAATATCTTACTACAGATCAGAGTCACCCATTGCCAAATCTAGAACCAGTGTATTGTGAAAGTTGTTTTGACTAGATCCAAAGATACTACCGAGACATCCATTACTTATAGGATTAGTTGAAGCAAGTAATAATTCAGAACTCAGTTCTGGAAAAGGAAAACGATAATCTCAGAGCTTGCATCCGATCAAATTCACTCAAATCCAACAAACATTTCAAGAGATCGAGAGATGTGATCATAAAACACTCCATCAATTTCAATGCTATTGTAAATCCAGATTTGTCTGATGTTTCCCTTTCAAATTTCTAATTGGTAAATACTTTTCTTGTAATTCACGATTGGATTTTGTTTGAATAATAAATGAATTCATTTTTATTTACACCAGCTACATAATCGAAGATTATGTAGCTTGTATTTTAAATTTATTTATTTTATTATTGTCTAATTTAGATTTTGTATTCTTTGTCTCAGGTGAACAACAGGTTAATGTGCAACGATTAATAGAACGAGTCAAAAGTTGGGCATATAATGGACTTATAAATTTCGTTTTTGAAAAAAAATAATGTTTTAATGATGTAACTATTTTGGATTATAAGATTTCAATAAAATTATCTTTAGGGTTATTTTGTTTTAGTAATTTTTTTTTAAAGAAGATTTGTCTCTATCTTGCATGATATGAGGAATAGACTAGGAACCTATTTAAATAGCACTGATTTCCCAGGGAGAGGGGCAATTCCTTTTGGGCCATATGATGGAATTATTATTATGACACTATATGGGATAAAATTTACTCTTTGACTTCCATCCTGTTGTAGACTATGCAATGTTATTATTGTTTCTCATATAATTTCTTGACATGAAATTTTATTTGTACTGAATTAGCTTTAGACTATTCTACATATAACGTTTAATGTTATGACTTTATTTACATGGTTCATTTTATTTTGTCTCTTTTAATATCTGTGAATGATCATCTATCTATGAATTTTGAGTTTATGTCTAATGTTGGGTAATTGGTAATACCATTTGCTGAGAGTTGGAGTTTATTTTGTTTTCAGCTATTGGACATTTTAAAGTCGCATGAGATAAAATATATTTGTCTTTTTGTCATCATAGACTTGTTATGAAATATAAAAGACTTCTTTGAGTTGTTTCAGGAAGTATCGTTCTTTCTTTTTTCATAGATTTATACTTGACACAGGTTAAGCAGAGCTTATACAAACACACAAAGATGAATCTAGCTTAGTATTGTTCATCAACATCAGGTTAGTTAGTTTATATTTTATTTGATTTGTGAATGAATAATGATTACATAATTTAAAATTTAAATTCTTTGTCCATTATCGTTATATCATTTATAATATTATTCATTCATTGTTATTATTTTGTCATTTATAGTACTAGAATAGTTTCCTTTATTTTTCATCTAGTGTTGACCCATTAGTTGAAAACAATCATTTTCACAAGTCTTTATTTAAACCTTGTAGTTGTATATATATATTTGCATATAATACTACTATTAGTTAAGAAATTGTATTAATGTATTGATTGATAGGATTGTTGGAAAGTTTACAGTTGGGAGTAAGCTTGTCATTGATGGCAAGAACAGTGATGGCAAAGATCAACATGAGCAGCAGTGCAGTGATAATGGAAGAGGAGGAGCATCAGTGATCGTTGGATCCCATCCCGAATCCCCGATGACCGTCAGATATGAATTCAGACAAGAAGAACATGCAAAAGAGGAGGACATATTTTAGGCGTCAGATCTGAGCATAAGTTCTGACCATCGTTGGATCAGGAAGAACCTGCACATTCATTAAAGTGAAAGGAGTAGCGGGCTCACAAAATGTTGAAAAGAGGACCGTCCATCTTTAGAAAGGATAGTCCTGGACCGTTGGATCAAGAGGATGTGTGGAAAAAGATCAGAGCACCACAAAGACTCCATTTCGGAGTTTCGTAGATCAGGAAATCCAAAGGAAAGAGGTTCAAACTCGCGATATGCGAGATCACGAAAAGATCTTAGCCGTTAGATCGAGGCTTGATCTGGACCGTTGATCCAACTCCATCTCAAAGTCTCGACTATCGTGACTTGGAGTGATGAGACCCTTCATCATAGGAATCACGAGATGTGAATTCACGATAATATCTTGATCGTCAGATCACCAAGGATTCTAGACCGTTGATCTAAGCTCTATCTCAGATCTTTGCCTATCGTGACTTGGAGTGACGAGAACCTCCATCATAGGAATCATGAGATACGAATTCACGATAAGATCTGAACCGTCAATTCACCAAGAATGTGGACCATCGATCTGAGCTCCATCTTGGAGTTTCACCTATCATGACTTGGAGTAACGAGAACCTCCATCTAAGGAACAACGAGATGCGAAAACACGATAATATCTAGACCATCGGATCTATGGAGATTTCAACCGTTGATCAGACTCAATGAAGTTTATAAACTCACGAAATATGAAGTGAATTTTGGCATAGCCTGTGGTCACCGCCGGTGGTCATGAGAAGGGAAAGAGTCAGTTCAGATAAGCTCCATTTCAGGGTTTCGAGGATCGCGACTTGGAGACTTGAGATGCCTCATCTCCAAATTCACAAAATGTGAAATCACAAAAGTGATTTATGCATAAGAGCGTGGTCTCAGTCGGTGGTCACACCATCGAAGAGCTAAAGAGAAGAGTACATGTAGAAAAGCTCCTTTTCGGTGTTTTAGGGATCACGACTTAGAAAGTCGAGAAAATTCACAACGGGATTAACGAAAAGGCGAAATGCAAAATCACGAAAAACACATTATGAACAAGCGCTTGGTCATGGCCATGGTCATATAAAGGAAGGAGCTAGCATAGAAAAGCTCCATTTCGGAGTTTCGGAGATCTTGACATAGACTGATGAGACACTTGGCCACAGGAAAGACAAAATTCCAAAATACAAAATAAAGGCAAGTTTAATGAAGATCATTCAACGGTGTAGATGAAACTAAAGGAGATCGGAGGGCTACTATTGCACGACACAGTAAAACTGACAGAAATAATTGATGAGTTCTACCAGAGAAATCAAAGACACTTCGAGGTGATTGACAGAGGAGGTGAAGAGTCTCAAGGGATCAGCCAGTAGAACAAAGACTGTTCATGGAAGCGATTGACAGCTGGATGTGTGTTGGAGCTTGTAACTGCAACAGAGAGGGTGAGATCTACTGTAACAGAGAAGACAAAGAGTCTTGACTCTCAGAGAGGATGAGGAATCTCAGCATAACACCCAGTGATGTTGAACGCGTGGGAAAAACTTCCAAAGAAGCTGAAGAGTCGTGATGATGATGAGGCAGAGCACACGATATGTGGAGGAATTTGGCGTGGAGTGAGCATGAAGAGGCATGGAGAATATTTCATGCACAAAGAGCACAGAGACTATAAGAATGTGGAACAAAGAAGAGATAGGGGTGGTCGTTGTGCAGGAAAATTGAGGTGTGTGCAAGGAGGCAGAGCACAGGAGAAGAAATGCACAGTGGAGGAATGTTGCATTGAAGGGATATGGCGTAGAGAGCATAAAAGGTAGAAAAATAGAAAGTGCAAGGGGTGTGCAGAAGACACTGATGTAGACAAGGCAAAGCAGTGTAACAGAACAACGATAAGGTTGGTAAGCCATTGAATAACTTTATATCACTGTAATAAGTTTTAGTAACAAGGAATTTATATTTCAGGGTGGTTGGGAGGTGCTAGGGAGGACTGGTGTCCTCAGAGGTTCAAGTGGGTGCTTGAACACAGGGAGTTAGTGCTTCCTTCTAATTGGTGCTAGGGAAACCATGGAGTTGGTGCTTCCTTCTAGTTGGTGCTAGAGAATCCAGGGAGTTGGTGCTTCCTTCTAGTGGGTGCTAGAGAAAACAGAGAGTTGGTGCTCTCAGCAAGTTGCAGCTTGCAAAAATAGAGGTTGTAGTCTCAAAATGAGTTGGTGCTCATATGTATGATAATGTAAAGAATGTAAATAATACTTATCATATAAAGAAGAAGAGGTTTTTACCCTGTATGGGTTTCCTCGGGAAACATCTATCTCTGTGTTTCTCATATGTGTGACTAATGTTGAATGTGCCATTGTTTATTTCCCTGCATTATTGTGATCATCATTGAGTGCCTTGTAAAGATTTTAAAAGAAGCATAATTGTTTAAGCATGGTAACAACTGATTCACCCCCCCTCTCATTTGTTCAACAAGGAATTGTACCTTTAGTCAGTTTACATCTTTTAATTATTTTAGAATCCTAGTTGGCCAGTGGAGCCATAAAAACCATCAGGGTATATTAACCCAAATGGCTTGGGTTAAGTAGACAACCCCGGTCTGGATCTTCCCTTCTCGTTGATAGTGTGTCATAAACACCCATCAACAAATGGCACTATAAGGAGAGCTTGAAAGTCATTCATGGCACAAGGAGGCCATAGGACTCCCCTAAACAATCGTTCTCCTGTCGTGATGTGTAGTTTCTCAGAACCTAATGTTACACTTGACCCAACTACTACCTTAGAAAATACACCTGACATTCCCACCGAGCTAGTGACATGAGTTCCTCAAGGGATTGATGTACAAGAAATTTTTCGCCAATCAATTTTGAGAACTCAAAGTTCATTGTCTCGAATCAAACATCCTGGTAGATATTTAAATCAACCCCTTGATTTCTCCAATCTACAAGAAAAACCTCTTGACACTGGTGTGCCTGATAACACATTAGGCGGTAATATCATCGATCCTTCTAAAGAACTGATCCTAGGTGTTGGGGGATCTAGTCTCCCAGCATCCCCACCTTTTTCTTCTCCACCCTCTTTAAGAGAGGAGTCCTCAGACGAAGGCAGTTCTTCATCTAAAAAATCTTAGCCTTCATCTCCACCAACTCTCATGGTGTTGGCACAAGGGAAGACCTAGGGTTCAGCTCCAAGACCACACCAACAAGCCCTAACTATTGGCCCTTTCAAAAACACCTGCAAGGCAGATGCAGCCTCACCTAAAGTAGCTATGAGGGGGTTGTAGGACAAATATGTATACAACCAGAAGGAATGCAAAGAGGATTCACAAAAACCAACACACAACAATCTAGTATTCTGGATCTTCTTACAACTTATTGTGCAAGTTATATCTATCAGATCTAACACATTATCATAATAGAAACATCTTAAATGACAAAGAACAAAGAATCAATCACAGGCGACATAAGATATACCTGGTTCACCCTCTCTTTAGGGCTACGTCCACAAAACCATTCTTTATAATATATTAAGATGGAATCATACAATTCTGATCTGCGCTCTTAGCTAGAAAATCTTCTCTTCTTCTCTCTCTTTCTCCCTTCCCTGCGCACCCAGCTGTAGGGTTAATATTCACACCTAGTTGAATATCTTACAACACAGACTACTCTCATGATACAATACTTCTCTCTTAATAGAAATATCTCCTCACAACACAATCTCTTCTAACAACAACAATACTAACCCACAATAACAACACCAATAATGACAACAACCCAACCTAGGTCCTCTTGACCTTTATTTATATATTACAATAGCTCACCGACAGGCTTAGGCCAAAACCTATGTGTCAAATCCCTAGATACCAAAACCCTAGGTATCTAAAACCTTAGGTCAACTTGACTCGCATTTTCAGGGCTTTGCCAACCTGTCTTTCCTTCCTTCTTGCACAGTGCTCCAAAGCATACAATGATGGATTTTTCCACTTGCTGAGTTGTCCATGATCCATATTCCTTGTTTATCTATCATCCTCAATCTCCCCGTCCAATGACTTTCTTTCTCGGACTCTGCTCCATCTTTTCTACTCTTTTTCTCACTTCAACCCATAAACAGTCATTGTGTCTTTTGCGCAGTTCACGTTTCTTCCTTTCTGCCTTGATCTTTGCTTAATTCCATACCCAAGGTCCAAAAGGCCCACAACACTCACCTATGACTCATCCTGAGGCACTTCAAATCTGATTCTTCTTCTCTACTTTGACTTCAAACTGCGCAGGGCAGCCTTTGGTTTCTACTCTATGCCTCCTTTCCTTCCTTGTGCAAACTATTTTTTTTGTGTCGGTACCCAATTTCAACTACACCTGGTACCTAGACCCTTTTCCTTATGCTTTTACTAAGAGCTACGGGGCAGGTGGTTGTCATAATACAATTTCAACCGGCTCTCGTTCACCAAACCTTCCTTCCATTCTCCATTCAAATTCTTCAACTGTGCAGTTCCTCCTTCTATAACATAGGAAACCTCATATGGCCCAAGCCAATGTGTTCAGAACTTGCTTGTATGTTTCATGAACTTACTGTCATATACCAGTACCAAATCACCTTTCTTAAATGCCTTCTTCTTGATATGTCGATCATGGTAGGCCTTCTCTCTTTCTTTCTGGACCTGTTGATGGAATCCTGCAATGAATCTGTCTTCTTCAAGTTCAACCAACTGTGCAAGCCTCTCTTGAACATCGCCAACATCATCCATTTCTGTAAAGGCAATGATTCTTAGGCTTGGTACCAAATATTCCATTGGGACAATGGCTTCGAGGCCATAAACCAACTTAAAAGGCATTTGCATTGTTATCTTCTTGCAAGTGATTCTATAGGCCCATAGTACTACTGGTACTCTTAAATCCCAGTCATCCCTGTTGACACTGCAAATCTTTAGCAGCGTTGTCTCCAAGATTTTGTTGAATGCTTCAATTGTCCCATTCACTTGTGGATGGTAAAGTGTGCTCTTCTGATGATGAACTTCAAATTCCTCAGTCAAGGATTCAACTGTCTTATTGATGAAATGTGTGCCTTGATCACTCATAAGGATCTTTAGGCATCCAAGCTTGGTTATGATGTCATCAAATATGAAGCGTGTAGTTGTAGTTTCACTACAGTCCTTGAATGCTCTTGCTTCGGCCCATCTGGTCAAGTACTCTGTCATAGTGATTATGTACCTTGCTCTTGTGCACTTTCCTGGCGGGTTTATAGGTCCTACGAAGTCAATGGACCATTTCTCAAATGCTTTTAAGGTCAGTTGTGGTGATAACGACATTTCATCTCTTTTGGACAGTTTCCCAACTCTTTGGCATACATCGCAGGCTCTGTAATAGTCCTTGGCATCTCTATGTAAGGTAGGCCACCAAAGGCCAGCTCTAAGAACCTTTTGTGCAGTTGATTTTCCTGCATAGTGTCCTCCTGTGATGCCTTCATGAGCTTCAGTGAGGATCATTGGTTGATCTTCTTCCATAACACACCTCCTCAATATCTCATCAGGTCCCATTTTGTATAGTTGTTCAGCTATAAGTGAAAAGTATGTAGCACACACTACTAGTTGTTTCTTCTAGGTGATTGTATACTCACTAGGTGTCATTCTTGTTGATAGGAACTGGACTATTTCTGTGAAGTGATCATCAATCTATCTAATGGCTAGAAATTGTTCATCCAACAATGTATCCTCCAAACTACTAGGCTTTTATCCATGTTCCAACCTTGATAAGTGATCAAGACCTTTGTTCATTCTTCCTGGCTTAACCACGATTTAGAAATAATATTCCTAAAATAGAAGAAGCCATCTGCATATTATCCCCCCCAACACTGGATTTTTGACTAGGTATTTCAGCGTGGAGTGGTAAGTAAATTTTTTAAAGTGTCCTCCCAACAAGTAGTGGTGGAACTTCTGCAGTGCATACACCATGGCTAACCCTTCTCTTTCAATGATGGTGTAATTAATCTCATCTATTGATAGCTTCCTACTAGAAAAGGATAATGGGTGGTCAATGTCACTTGTTCTTGGTTGTGCTAACACAGCTCCTAATGCAATAGAAGATGCATCGACATACACGTGAAACTCCTTAATCCAATCTGGGAAAGCTAGAATAGGCGCAGTAACCATTTTCTATTTCAGTGTGTCGAAGTTGTGTTGGCATTCTTCTGTCCAGTGAAATTGACAGACCTTCTTCAAAATATTCTCCATGGGTGTTGTAATCTGGGCATAGCCTTTAATGAACTTCCTGTAATATCATGTGTGTCTTAGCACAGTGCACAACTGTTTGACTGAAGTAGGAGGGGGTAGATCAACTATGATGACAATTTTAGATGGATCTACCAAAAATCCTTGCTTGCATACAATATGACCTAACAACACTCCAAATGGTGAAAATAAAATGCACTTCTTTAGGTTTAAGGAAATTTGACACTGCCTGCATTTGTCCAACATTAGCCTTAGACATTCAATATGATTCTTCAGTAAACTAAAAACAGTCCAATCATCAAAGTATGCTTCTAGAAATTTATGCAGAAACTCCTTGAATGCTTCGAGTACCACCCTGGAAAAGATGGTTGGGGCATTCTTCAATCCAAACAACCCCACTTTATACTGGTAGGATCCCCATTTTGTTGCAATTATGGTCTTATGGCGATCTTCCTTGGCAATTTGGATCTGATGGTATCCTGAAAATCCATCTGTAAAGGAATATACTTCCTGACCTCCTACATTATCTAACACTTTGTCAGTGAATGGCGTAGAGAATGGGTCATGCAAACAGGCATCGTTCAGCTTCCTAAGATCTATGCAGATCCTGATCTCTCTTGTCTTCTTGTCTTGTACCATCATAGGGCTTATCCATTGTGATTCATCCACAGGTTCTATGATCCCTGCTTCCAACATTCTGTCGAGCTCAATATTCACTTTCTCCTTATATTTAGGGTTCAATCTGTAGGGTCTCTTTTTGAATGGTCTTGCATCTGGCTTCAAAGGGATCCTCATCTCTCCCATAGGCCCTTTAATACCCTTCATATCAGTGAACTTGGTTGGAAACAAGTCCTGATATTCATGCAGTAATTCTGTAATCTTATCAATAGTGGCAACATCCCAATAATCTCCAACATTTGCAAGCTTCAACGTTTTCTCTATTCCAATATTGACTTTCTTGATCTTGATTAGTTGTACAATGAATGGTAGATCAACTCCTAGTCCTTCTATGCCTCTTTGGCCTTGTGTTTCAGCAATGTTCACCTTCCTAGGATCATCATCTTCATCAACATTGATGTTGTAATAGCCTTGCAATTTCTGGAGAGGCACAATCCATTCGTCCTCTTCTTGTTCTAAAGGGAGGCTAGATGCCTCCTCAAACACTTTATGTCTTACAATATGTAATGCTTGGTCTACTAAAGGATATTGGCTTTCAAATAAGAAGGTAGTTACAAAATTCCAGGTCATACCTTTCCAATATGTAGTGATGAGGTGCAATTATGCTTGAAGATATTAGTTGATAGGGGTGATGTCCAGTGTGTTAATGAATTTTTGCACCCAATGCTCTTGAGGAATATTGCTCCAGGATTGCTCGCAACTTCACACATGGTCCTTTGGGCATCTTCGACCTGTGTAACTAACTTCATAGCCTTCTACTTGTGATGAGAACCATGCTATCATCAATGTATTCCATTGTATCCAGTCTGTAATGTTGTCTTTGTGTGTCCCCCACCATCTTGCTGGTGTGGATTTCAGAGCCTCATCCATTTCCAACAATCTTTGTTGCGTTGGTACACTTTCTTCAAAATATGACAAGAAGGTTTCTAAAGGATTCAGTCCATCAAAGGTGGGTAACTTACTTACTGTTGTGTTGATCCAACGAACTTCTCTGGTTAGTCTAGCACATCTCCTTTTAGATACTTCATACGTTTTGTTCTGCCAGTTTTACAGTGCTTCTTCTGAATCTGATGAACACGCATTGTCACTTCACCAGCTTAAGTTTTCATCTATCGTAGGATTAATGTAATCATGTTTTCTGACGGTTAGTTTGTATATGTTTTCCAGTTCATATGTGCGGTCTTCTTCTCTGATGGGCTCTATGTGTCACTGACCTTCATATGGATCTATTGGTGTAATGAACCTAAGGCCATCTCCTTCAAATGCCATTTGTATTTTCTTTAAATCAACCACAATGTAATTATTTAAAGCCCAATCAATTCCTAACAGCGTAGGGTAATGATAGATATCATCAACTATCTCAATCACCTCAAAATCTGCAAACGTCCTCACTTTGTCGATGTCCACAGGGACATGTTACAATCTTTCGAAGGGGCTTACTGCATGCTGATTAGAGATCCTAAGCCTGATAGGGGAATAGATCAACTTAGTTTTTCCCATCAATGCCAAGGTATTCTTCATCATGACATTGACCTCCGACCCTAAGTCGAGGACCACATAGTCCATACTATACTCTCCAATTTGAGCATTCAAGTGTAATTCCTTATTTGTTCTTCTCCTCCTGGATAGTTGATACACTGCTTTATTCGGTAAAGGATCTACCCTTCCTATCTCATACTGCCTGACCAAGTTTTGCAGTTCTTGTATATCTTTCTCATCTTTAATAAGCTCTATAAACGTATACAAGAAACTGACAAGTTCACTTGCTTCTTTTCCATCTCCAGGTGAAGTAGACTGATCGAATCCCATAGGCGTTCCACATTCTCTTAATTTTGTTCGTGTCTTCGATGAAGAGCTTTGGTCTCCCTTGAATTCTCTTCTTGCCTCCTCAAACACTTGTTTTTCTTTCTTTGCATCAAAATTTTGTGTCTTTTCTGCAACTTTTCTAACTCCTGATTCTTTTGCAGTCTTTCCTTGGGTCATTAGGTCTTCTCCTATAATAGCTCCTCCTCTAGTGATAACAATGAATCTAGGGTCTACTCCACGAGTTTCTACTTTGATCAAATGTATCTATGGGTTCTGTTGAGGTCCCCATTTCTCTTGAAGTTTAGCTAGCAATGTTGGACATTCCTCGATAACATGCTCGAAAGAGTTGCAATAGTTGCAAGTCGTACAAGGGTTCTGATAGTACCTTGCCAAGAATCTTTGTTGTGCACAGTTATAATATATTATCTATCCTTGACCTCGACCCATACCTCCTCCTCTTCCTCTTCCTCTATATCCACCATGAGGGTTGAAGTTTCCTCTCCCAGGGGAGTTATACTGCGTAGTGTTTACTTATTGTTTTACTTCACCTTGAATTTTTTATATATCCATTGACCTTTCATGCATGAGATAGTAAGCCCTACAATCCCTATCATCATGTCCCACAGACTTAAAAAATGTGAAATACAAATTTGTGGCTGTCTGAACGTATTTTTACATGCAGTAGCACTCACCAAGATGATGTCTATTTCTGCATACCTAGCACCAGGGTAGGGTAACTTGTTTCAAGGGTCTTAGAGCTCCAGAGGCCAAGTATTCATGGAATAGAGAACATTGTTCCTTGTCATTGCGTTCTGATCTACATCTGACACACCAAATGTCTTCTCTTTTAACTTTTCCCTTTTCTTTCTTCATATCTTCGACCTACAGAGACAAACTAGTTAGATGACTCAAGATTTGACTCATACCTAAATTGGATTCTCCCATAGGGGTTGATTCTAGCATCATGGAGATCTCCAGCACCTCATCCTATGAAGAAATATTCTGCTGCATCAGAGGAACTCTGATGTGTGGTAAGAGGGAAGCAATGAACCATTCTTTGTTCTATTCATCTGGAATCTGAAAAGTTAACCGACCTATTATGGTCTTGAACCTCTGATTGAATTCCCAAATAGTTTTAGCTACTTTCTTATTAATCTCTTTCAACTCCATAATACATTGTGACTCTGACTTGGGTTTCTTGAACTCTACAATCAATGCATTCTTAATCTCTTTCAGCGGATTAGGCTGTGAAAATCCTTGGACAACCTTCATGTACCAGCTCAGTGCGCAATATATTAGGGTAGTACTGAACTAAGCTCTTTTAACAGCTTCATCGATGACATTCTTAATATTCCATACGGCTTCGCATAGGAACCAATATTGATCAGGATCTTCAGATCCATCTCCTAAAGATAGAGAGCCTCATTTCATCTGCCATAGAGCTACCTAGGTTTCCTGTCTGAGTATATGTTGAACTGCTAGTAGTAGTACTCTGAGGACTCTGGCGACTCTGACTATTATGATTGCTTAGTGTTGTTGAAACAACAGAGGAAGTGATTGTACTTACTTCAATGGTCTATGTAGTTCCCAAAGTTTCTGGTTCTTCATGGTGAGGTTCTTCAGCTTCCTTTTCCTCTGCCCTAATGAGTTTTGAATGCTCTTCTTCTGTCAAATCTACTTCTTCTCCACTGTAGAAACCCTTGTCCTCGTAGTTCTTCTTAAATAGGTTTGCAAGATGAACTTCTCTGAATGCTCTGCCACTGCACATATGTCCAGCGTCTGTGTCACTGTCGCTATCCGAATTATTGAACTTTAGCTTTTTCAAATCTATCTAACTACTGTATCTTCAATATGTTCTTCTCATGCAATAGCATATTGATCCTCAACTTCAGAAAATGTAAAAATTTTCCTCTAGGTCCTTAAAGAAATACCTCTCGGCTTCGCTATATGACTCTACTCTATCAAAAACAAACTCAGTGATATACCCTCCAATGGTGCTATCAAACCAGTGATCTACTACTCTTGAGATGACATTATCAACTCTCTTGACCTTCTTGATCAACATCGATGTCCAAACCATAGGTGGCATAGATCGGATCTCAAATTGGGTATATGCTAACCTAGCTAACCACTTGTATATCTCCTGATGGATTCCTCCAAAGAAAATTTCACGTATATCAGTAAAGATATATCTCTCCAACCAATCCTTTTTTCTAAGATTAGGGCTCTTATTCTAGGCTTCAGCAAAGTCCTTTTCTTGATCTTCTATCCACTTTTGAATATTTTTCTTTGATGGAAACCACCTTGACATTCCCTCAAGAAGTATCTTATCCCAACAATAGAACCATTTGTTGGCACAAGGGTAGACCCAGGGTTCATCTCCAAGAGCACACCAACAAGCCCTAACTACCAGCCCTTTCGGCAACACCTACAAGGTAGATGCAGTCTCACTTGAAGTAGCTATGAGTGGGTTGCAAGACATATATGTCTAAAACCATAATGAATCAAAAGTGTATTCACAAAAGCCAACACACAACAATCTAGTATTCTTGATCTTCTTACAACCTTTTGTGCAAGTTATATCTATCAGATCTAACACATTATCATAATAGCAGCATCTCAAATGAAAAAGAACAGAGCATCAATCACACGCAACACAAGATATACGTGGTTCACCCTCTGTCTAGGGATACGTCCACAGAATTGTTCTTTATAATATATTAAGATGGAAGCATACAGTTCTGATCTGTACTGTTAGCTAGCATATTTTCTCTTCTTCTCTCTCTTTCTCCATTCCCTGTGCACCCAGCTGCAGGGTTGATCTTCGAACGTAGCTGAAGATCAAAAAACACATACTGCTCTCACGACACAATACTTCTCTCTCAATAGTAATCTCTCCTCACAACACAATCGCTTCTAACAACAACAATACTAACCCATAACAACAACAATAATGAAAAAAACCAACCCAAGTACTCTTGACCTTTATTTATATATTACAATATCTCACCAACAGCCTTAGGCCAAAACCTAGGTTTCAAATCCCTAGATACCAAAACCCTATCTGTCTAAAACCCTAGGTCAACTTGACCCGCATTTTCAGGGCTTCGCCAGCTTGTCTTTCGTTCCTTCTCGCACAGTGCTCCAAAGCATCCAACGATGTCTTTTTAGGCTTGATGAGTTGTCCATGATCCATCTTCCTTGTTAATCTATCATCCTCAATCTCCTCGTCCAACGTCTTTCTTTCTCGGACTTCACTCCATATTTTCTTCTCGTTTGCTCACTTCGACCCAGTAATAGTCACTGTGTCTTCCATGCAGTTCACATTTCTTCCTTTCTACATTGATCTTTGCTTACTTCCATACCCAAGGGCCAACACATGGCTAACCAAAATAATCCTGACAGACCTTGGCTCGATCAATATGTCATGGAAGTACCTGGACCCCAACACCTATTACCCAAACATCTGAAAAAGTGACTACCCAAATTCGACCTAGATTCGAAGAAGTTAGCTGAGGATCATATCAAGAAATTAATGTTAGTTGTTAGGCTCTGTAACGTCAAACACGAGGATGTCGTGTGTAGGTTATTCCTTTACACTATTGAGGAAAATGCCTCAACCTGGTATTTTGCGCAACAACCCCAAACCATCGTCTCTTGGGATAAGTTTGAAACCTTCTTTCTAGAGAAATTTGGAGATGATAAATCTCCATAAGTTCTGGTAATGGAGATTTCTAGTATGAAAATGAACCCTAAATAAAAATTTAAGGATTTCAAGCAGAGATTTCTTACGTTAAAAAATAAAATTCTTGTAGATTCGATGCTTGCGGAAAGCTTGACTGTTGCATACTATACTAAGGCCCTGCATAACAATATAGCTATATGGGTTAAAAGGTCCAAGAATAACACATTACTAGAATCCTTTGAGGAGGCGGTACTTATCGAAAAAGGCATTTTGAGTTTAAAGGATAATTTAAATATTGAGGCTGAAACAACCTCCTCTTCTAAAAATAAAATAGAAATTATCACTAGACCTCCTCAAAGTAAAAATCAACAAGAGACTTTAGACTTGGAAAGTTTGCAGAAAGATTTCCAGAAATTATCCAATCAGAGACTTAAAAATATCCAATCAAAGACTTAAAAATATCTATTGAGGAAGCATCTGCAATTAAAGGAAGTTCTAGACCACCTTTCAGGAAACCTTTTCCTCCAAACCAGCCAAACCCGCCCATAGAAGGTATGAACTTTGAAGGACTGCAATATGCTTTACAAGGAATATTGGAAGCGCATGATAGCATTGTTTCTATACCTCCTAAAAATCAAGACGAGACGGGTGAACAAGAAACACCTGATGAGGAGGACTCATCTCCTCCCATTTTCGAACATTTGTCACACAACATCTTTCAAGCAAATTTTGAAACTGTCCATCCTTATAACACTCGAAGTAAAGTACAAAACAAACTTCCACTTGAAACAAGTAGGAATATGGTATCCAAACAGCCAAAACAAATTGAAACCAAACAAAACCATGTTGCCCAATTTTTAGAATATGCTTTGGTTGAAGATCTTAAAAAACTAAGGGAAAATATATTAGTTTTTCAATTACTTAAATTCCCTTTTATCCTACAGAAAATGCTCCAAAGTATAGCTAGGAATAATAAAAAGAATGATCTTATGAGCAGAAAATCAGCGGAAAATGATCTAAATAAAAAAAAAGATGTCTCTGGTAAAAAATCATCTGAAAATCAAGATAAAAGGGACATATCAGAGAAAACTGTAGGAAATTTAGATAAGACTAGTTCAGATATAGCCATAAAAAATCAATAGAATTATGTTGTCTCATCACGAAAAAATGTACCGTAGTTCTTGTTAACTTTCAAAATTTTCAACATAAATGTACATAACTGCATGGTTGATTCTGGCACCTCATTGAATGTAATTCCTCTATCTTTGTGTTAGAAAATTAATGTTGAAGTCGAAACTTCTAATTTAAATATCATTCAGTTACCAAACTAATGTCAAAGTCATTGGTGAGCTTAAGAATGTATTGATAAGGTTGTCATATAACCGAAAGGTCCACCAAGTAATTGATATAATTGTTGTTGATATTCCAAAATTTTATGGCTTATTTTTTAGTAGAGATTGGTCAGAAAATTTACATGGTTATTTTTCTATGGATTGGTCTCATCTGTGGCTACCAGAAAATGGCCAGCCTAACAAGATTAGGATCAAAAGAGAACGTTACCTCAAGTACACTATTACAAATTTAAATGATCCCAATGATCCTTTACTACTGCTGTAAATACGATTAAGGCCCAGGGAATGAATACTCTTTTTGGAAATTTCATGAATGAAATATCCTCTATCACTGACCAAGAACAACAATCTAAAATTTCAGCCTATACTCAGAGGACAACTCTGAAAAGTAAATTGAACTTTGATGATGATGAAGAAATCTAGTCATTATACTTTGATGGATCTAAATCCCAGGAAGGGGTAGGTGTTGATTGTGTATTGATCGATTCCAAAGGTAAAAAAACATTTATTGCTTGTCTATTAGAATTTGAATGTACTAACAACACAACAAAATATGAAGCACTTATGTAGGGACTAAAGAAGGCATTGGATCTTGACGTGCACAACTTGGTAGTATTCGATGACTCTAAAATCGTAGTCAAGCATGTAAAAAACGTTATTCATTGTTTATCACCTCATCTGAAAAACTACCAAACCAAGGTATGGAGCTTAATATGTAAATTTCTCGCTTTTAACATAAATTACGTTCCTAGGTCGAGTAATTCAAAAGTTGATTTATTAGCTAATGTTGCTTCAAAATTATTGCTTGTTGAAGGTCTTTCTCCTAATGCATTCTGGATTGAATTGTTATTTAGGCCATTGATTCTAGACATCACCAATTGGTGAGTGTTTGATGACGATCAGAAAATCATCAATTTTCTGCATATGGAGGACACGTTCCAAGCTACGGTAATCGATGAAAGAACCCACAATGAAAACCTCCGAGATTTCACGGTAATATCTGATCCCCGTTCTGCAGAGATATCATCTGAGCTGGAAAACTATATTCCCAAATTTTTTGTTAGATTAGAGAAAAATTATGACTTACATGACAAGTTTAGGGGGGCAGTTAATTGCAAAACGAACAGTTCCTCATTATTGTATGAAACTATAAATTTAGGAACGCGAGATAATCCTCAGAATATCAATATGGGAAAAGGGTGTTCTGAACAAGAGAGATATTCATTCATAAAATTGTTCAAAGAACTCAAATATGTGTTTTCTTAGACATATGATGATCTAAAAACTTTTTATCCAAACATAATACAACATGTAATTCCCATGAAACCCCAAACCCAACCTTTTCAACAAAAGCTTAGAAAAATGCATCCTAAATTAGAACCCATAGTAAAAAAGGAACTAAACAAATTACTCACTACTAAGATCATTTTTCCAATTCGAGATACTCAATGGGTATCCAACTTAGTCCCGATAAGAAAGAAAAATGGGGAAATTCAAATTTCTATTGACTTTCGTAATTTAAACCGAACCTCTGATAAAGACAATTACCTCGTTCCCCCAATGGAACAAATTTTACAACAAGTATCTATTCATGAAAGACTATCCTTATTAGATGGTTTATCAAGGTATAACCAAGTCCTTATATCTCCATCGAGTCAGTTGAAAACCACTTTTCGTACCCCATGGGGCACTTATGCCTATAGAAAAATGCCTTTCTGATTGATTAATGTTGGAGCCACCTTATAAAGGGCAATGGACATTGATTTTCATGGCCTTATCAATCAGTTAATTGTTATCTACTTGGAATATGTCATTGTATTTTCGAAGAACAAGAAAGATCACTTGTCTCATCTTAGGGCTCTGTTAGAACGATGTCGCAAATTTGGTATTTCACTCAATCCTAAGAAATCAGCCTTTGCAATAGAACAAGGAAAATTACTTGGATTTATAGTCTCTAAATATGGAATGATAATTGACCCCGAACGAACCCAATCCATTGCCAACCTTCCTCCACCTTCTTCCAAAAAGGCAATGCAATCCTTTTTGGGTAAAATAAATTTTGTTACAATATTTGTTCCAAGTTTTTCTAAGATGGTTAGACCTATACAAAATCTAATAAAAAAAGATGTTATGTACAAATGGGGATCACAAGAGAATCAAGATTTTAATTCCATTAGAAAAGATATAGTTGAAGCTCCCTCCTTGATGAGTCTGGATTTCTCCCAGGATTTCACATTGTATACTTTTGCATCCGATAGATCTTATGTTGTTGTGCTCACATAGAAAAATGTTGGAAACAACAAGATACCTATTTCATTTATTAGCTCCGCCTTTAAAGGATTAGAATTAAATTGCCCCGCAGTAGATCAACATGCATATGTTGTTTTCAAAGCAGTTAAACATTTCATATCTTACCTTTTGAAATCCAATATAAAAGTCGTTGCCCTTACCATACTGTAAGAAATCTGTTATTGCAGAAGGAGCTAGGGGAGAAAAGGGAAAATTGGATGACATCCCTTTAGGAGTATGATCTCAAATAGTACATGCAAAAAATTTTAGAGGTTAGGGCCTTTGTAAATGAGTAGTTGATTCAGTTGAAAAATCAGAAAAACAAATAACAACATCAACTGCAAATCTACATAGAGAAAAACAAATATGTTGTACGCAAATAATGTCTAATTCATGATATGATGATATCAGATTTTATTTCTTGCACGAAGTTGCTCCTCATAAATTTGATCCAAAAAACAGAAGAGCATTGAGGCTTATATCTTCATATTTTCAATTAATTAATGATATATTGTCTCAAAAGAATTTTGACGGTGTTTTTTTACGTTGCCTAGAGAAAGAAGAATCTGAAAAGGTGTTATATGTGTTGGATCATGTTGTCATTGATGCCAATGGTTTGATTACTTGGGAGATTGTTGGATCATATGTCATTGATGTAAATGGTTTGGTTTGATTGATGTCATTGGTTGATGTCAAGTAATTGATTGATATGATTCCCTTG
>ML780859.1:227995-240626 GCA_009831015.1 Picea engelmannii | reverse complement strand
TGTGTTCATTGTGGTGATGACTTGTTGATGATATATTGCTGATATATGTTGCTGATATGTGCTCACATCTAACTAGTTATAAATGAAAACAATGGGTAATGAATAAATGTTGAATGCTAATTGATGAGTTTTTGTGCAAGAGGAAAGTTTTGGGAAAAAGATCCCCACACTCATTCACCCCCCCTCTAAGTGTGGTAGGTGTGTCCAACAATATGAACTACAATCTGACGATGCCAGGGGTCATTGTGGTGGATATACGACCTCCCACAAAGTACTTAGGGCTGGCAACTATTGGCCCACCTTATTTAAATATTCTCACACATTGGCTCGTGGATGTATAATCTGTCAAAAGGCTGCAGGATGGGTCAAGAAGTTTGCTTTCCCTTTACAGCCTATTATGGTAGAGACACCATTTCAACACTGGGGCCTATATATTATAGGACCAATTAATCCACCTTCCTCACAGCAACACAAGTATATTCTTATGACAAAAAATTATTTTACGAGGTGGTCTGAGGCTTTACCATTAAAGGTAGTCGACACGCGTCAGGTAGTTTTGTTTTTAAACTCTCATATTATCACTCGTTTTGGAATACCTGAGTGTTTAGTTTTCGACAATGTTTCTTATTTCTCTTCCCTATATATAAATGTATTTTCTTTAGAAAAATGTATTAAGCTAAAAAACTTTGCCAGTTATTACCCCCAAGGAAATGGTTTGGCCGAGTAAACAAACAAAAATATGATCAAAATAATAAAAAGAACAGTGTCGGAAAATCATAAAAATTGGCACAATGTGTTGTATAAGGAACTTTGGGCGGATAGAGTCACTTTGAAAGCTTCCATTAGTAATTATCCTTTCTTCCTAGTTTACGAAAGAGAAGCCATTCTTCCTCCACATGTATTTCTCCCTTCACTGCAATTATCGCAGAAAGTTCAGGAGGAAGAATGTCCCTCTTTAGAGAATGGGATAAACGCTTTACTAAAACTGGAAGAGGTAAGGACACAAGCAAAACAAAAATTAGATCAACATCATCAAGTTGTTAAAAGATGGTTTGATACAAGTTTGTCCTCAGAAAGAAATTTTAATGTAGGGGATTTGGTCCTCAAGTGGGACAAAGCTCATGAGAACAAAGGAGAACATACTAAGTTTCAAAACCTGTGGTTGGGGCCTTTTGTCATCTCACAGAAATTGGGTCATATTTATTTTTCATTTTCACAACTTAGAGGGATAGCCAGACACTTTTCCAGTGTATGGCTAGTCTCTCAAGAAATACTTCACCTAATAAAATCAGACTCACCCCCCTGTAAACATCTCTAGCTTTCGTATTTCTTATATTTTATTTTTCTTTTGCATTTTCTTTTTATTTCTTTTTGCATTTCCTTAATAATTATTTTTGAATCACAATTCATTATTGATGGGAATTAGATCTTTCACTAGAAGCATTTGAAATAGTTCAATGCATTTGCACATTAATTTCTAAACTCAGATCAACAATCTATAATAAAGTTATGATAAGTCTTTTCCAAACCATTGTTCCCTGTTTTTTGGTTTGTTGAAGTCTCAGGGAAATACTGTTATCTTTAAAACTTGTTACATTGTCCCAGTTCTAAAGAGATCAACTCAAACCACTTCCCCATTCCTGAGATGATTTCTTGATTGAAATATAAATGTCCAAATCATGATGAATATTATCAGTTCTCAAAGAATGAAAAACAATATTAATGATCAATCCTATGATTGCCTAGCTGTGAAATCTTCAATATCACCCCACTCTCTCATAATCATGAAGTTTCTGACAATTTTATAAACAAATATAGAGAGTTGGAAGCACTTTAATGTGCGGGAATTGTGTGTAAACCCACCGGGATACTGAATAGGTCTGTTGGTAGTGGGTAAATGCACACATGATACCAAGACAACTTCGTCGAGGTACTGAATGGGCCTACTGGCAACAATGCAATGTTTGGTTCAAGATACTTCAGGTATGTTTTTAAATTGATCGGGTATCAAGATATTTTTATCATAGATGGATGAATTTTGGATGGGATCAAAGTACTAGAGAGGGTTAAATGACATCCATGTCGAGGCTATAAATTTCTGCTGGCAGCAGTGGCCCTGTCAACAGTATTGGAGTTACTTGTATAAATATTGTTACTCCTTTGATCGAAACGAAATTTCAGATTATAATCTTTTTGGCAGAACTTTCTTTGATGGTATGACTGTGTTATTTTTCTAAGTTAATGTCAAAACGCTTGATTTGTTTCTTAATTGTTTTTAGTAACTATTTGATTTATCTTTTCCCTCATATAAAGTTTTGATGATGCAGAGATAACTGCTTCACCCAGCGAGTCACCATTGTTGGCATCCAAATATTCATGTCATTTTCATCGATATTTAAAACATAGTCTTGATAAAAAGAAATTTTTTAATAGTTTCCTCTTGGTGTCTGCGAAGACTTCAATTATGATTTTTGTTTTGAAAAAATCATTTGATTGGTTGTTGTGTGTTTTTTTATTTTATTTCTTTCAATAAATATCTCATTTATGCTTGTTCAAATTCATGCCTCTTTAAGCATGAAATTAAAACAAGCTTGGTATAAACACGTCATACAAATTCTAAAGCTTCTCCTTGTGAAATTGGATAAGTAATTAAAAACACCTAATGATATTAAGAACCTTAAAGGGTATTGAGCATATCATTTTGTGAATTGTTTCTTTACCATTAGTATATGATTTTATCACCTTTGGGGTATGCCTTAATCGTTTTATTCATTTGGATTTTTTATTATCACCTACCACCTCCACGATCGCTAATGAAACTAAACTTTGATATAACTTTGAAATATGAATGATATCCCCTATTGTCGTATCACAGTCTAATCATTGTTGTACAGGACTATCAGCCATACTCTGAAACAATTACACCCTCCTCATGTTGGCTTAATCTCACATTCACTTCCTCAGTGGTGGTGCTTCATTTGTGGGGTTAGGTTGTCAATAAAAGAGGTGGTTTTCAATTACGCATGTCCTCTGGTTCAGTATTCAATCAACAGCCTGAGTGGTGGTTATGGTGGCCTTCTTTCCAAGCCTTAGTTATCGGTTTACCTCTGAAAATGAAGAACTCATCATTCATATCGGATGGCTTCAAATAAAGGCCCCTCTTTTCTACACATGTTGGTATATCTTGACCAAGTCCATGGCCCCTGTGGTAAGGATAGAGTCAAATGGATCGCAAGTCTTTCTCTCAGATGATGGCGTTGTGGATGATCTCGCAGTCTTTGGGTGAGTTAAGTTCATACAGTTGTTCGAGGGATTTAACCTTGAAGTCACTAAATAATTTTCCTAGACCTTCGACGGTACTAATGCCAAGATAGGCGATTTCCATCTGCAAGTGAGTGAGGAATCGATTGCAGAAGCTATAGGCTTTTCCTAAGAAGGAGATCGTTGGTTTAAGAATCTCAAATTCAAAGGTATCCCCTGGCACCTGTTAATGATTTCCAAGAAGTCACGCTACAATGTAAAAGGTACATCCATAAATATTCTCAAACCTCGATGGCACGATTTACTATTAGTTATCAAGAAATTAGTCACCTGCGAGGGATGATATGGATTAGTTTTCCTGTTTCATATTTGCATGTTAATGATTTTCTTAGAGTTTAGTTTAAACATGCCATTTTACCTGCTTAAACTCCTTCAAAATATGGCTAGATTTTACCAGAGGAAAAATCCTAATGCACAGTCCAGTCTCTTTCATCATGGCTTGATTCAAATCTTAGTCATTTCCCAATTGTCAAAGAATAGAGATAACTGGAAAAATTTCGTGGATAGGAACGGTTTTGTTCCACTCACACCCGAAACGGTAAGCAACTCACCCCTCTGTTTTGAGAAGCCCACTTTCCCTTCGACTCACTCTCTACGGGACCTTCATATCGAATTGCAAGAAGACCCTGTGTCATTTACTGAAACCCATGTTGATTTGCATAAATAAACTAGAAGCACGCACCAGAGGCACAATTTCATTCCAAAATAATATTTAGAGGATGTGTTGGATAATTTGAAGGGCAGGGTCTCTTTTACTCTTAATCTTGGGCAAGGTGTGGTTGATATAAATGAAATTAAAAATAAGAAGCAGTTCAAACATAAAATACAAAGGGTTCCAGATATTGATTTCAAGAACAAAAGGAATGGCTGACTCCTTTCCAAAATGGTCAGGAATCGACATCACAACCACAAAAAACCTATCCCCATCATTGATGTTGAAGACCCGATCTCTATTGATGATACCAGTGTTGATTCACCCCAATACGATTTCGTGTCTAATTTTCCCCCTTTCTTAAAGGAATAAGAAGGTTTCTCAAGTATTCAGTATGACCTCAAAAAGATTATGGAACAGGGTAAATCTCTTACTACAGATCAGACTCACCCATTTCCAAATCTAGAACCGGTGTATTGTGAAAGTTGTTTTGAATGGATCCAAAGATACTATCGAGACATCCCTTACTTACATGCTCAGTTGAATCAAGTAATGACTCAAAACTCGGTTTTGAAAAAGGAAAACGATAATCTCAGATCTTGCATTCGATCGAATTCACTCAAAGCCAACAAATGTTTCAAGAGATCGGGAGATATGATCATAAAACACTCCACCAATTTCAATGCTAATGTAAATTCAGATTTGTTTGATGTGTCCCTTTCAAATTTCTAATTGGTAAATACTTTTCTTGTAATTCACGATTGGATTTTGTTTGGATAATAAATGAATTCGTTTTTATATTTTTTTATTTAGACCAACTACAGAATCAAAGATTCTTTAGCTTGTATTTTAAATTTATTTATTTGATTATTGTCTAATTTATATTTCATTTTCTTTGTTTCAGGTGAACAACAGGTTAATGTGCAACAATTAATTAAATAGGTCAAAAGTTGGGCATATAATGGACTTGTAAATTTTGTTTTTGAAAAAAAAGAACATTTTAATGATGTAACTATTTTGGATTATAGGATTTCAACAGAATTATCTTTATGGTTATTTTGTTTTAGTAAAAGAAATTTAAAGAATATTTGTCTCTATCTTGCATGATATGAGGAACATACCAGGAACTTGTTTAAATAACATTGTTTTCCTAGGGAGAGGGGCAATTCCTTTTGGAACATATGATAGACTTATTATTCTGTAACTATATGGGATACAATTTACTCTTTGTCTTTAGAATGTGCAATGTTATTATTGTTTCTCATATAATTTCTTAACATTAAATTTTATTTTTACTAAATAAGATTTACACTGTTCTGGATATAACTTTTCATGTTACGACTTTCTTTACATGGTTCATTTTATTTTGGCTCTTTTAATATCTGTAACTGGTCATTTATCTATGCATTTTGAGTTTATGTCTAATATTGGGTAGTTGGTAATACCATTTGCTGAGAGTTGAAGTTTATTTTGTTTTCAGCTATTGGACATTTTAAGGTCACATGAGATAAAATCTGTTTGTCGTGCTATCATCATAGACTTGTTCTGAAATATAAAATACTTCCTTGAGTTGTTTCAGGGAGTATCGTTCTTGCTTTTGTCACAGATTTATACTTGACACTGGTTAAGTGGAGCTTATACAAACACATAAAGACGAATCTAGCTTAGTATTTTTTATCAGCATTAGGTTAGTTAGTTTATATTTTATTTGATTTGTTGATTTGTGAATGAATAATGATCACATCATTTAAGTGTTAAATGATTTGTCCATTATCGTTATATAATTTATAATCTTATTCATTCATTGTTATTATTTTGTCATTTATAGTACTAGAATAGTTTCCTTTATTTTTCATCTAATATTGATCCATTAGTTGAAAACAATCATTTTCACAAGGCTTTATTTAAACCTTGTAATTATATATATCTTTTTGCATATAATACTACTATTAGTTAAGAAATTGTATTAATGTATTGATTGATAGGATTGTACCTTTATTCAGTTTACATCTTTTAATTATTTTAGAATCCTAGTTGGCTAACGTAGCCATAAAACCCGCCAGGGTAGATTATCCCAAACAGATTGGGTTAAGTAGACAACCCTAGTCCAGATCTTCTCTTCTCGTTGACGATGTGTCGTAAACACCTATGAAAAATGGCGCTAGAAGGAGGTATTGAAAGTAATTGATGGCACGAGGAGGCCGTAGGAGTACCCCAAACATTCATTCTCATGTCGTGATGTGTAGTCGCTCAGACCCTGACTTTACACTTGACCCAGCTACTACCTCAAAAATTGCACTTGGCATTCCCGTTGAGCCAGTGACAAAGGTTCCTCAAGGGATTGATGTACAAGAAATTGTCTTCCAATCAATTTTGAGAACTCAAAGTGATTTGCCTCGAATCAGACAACCTGGTAGATAGTTAAATCAACCCCTTGATTTCTCCAATCTATAAGAAAAACCTCTTGACACTGGTCTACCTGATAACGCATTAGGCGGTAATATCATAGATCCTTCTGAAGCACTGATCCTAGGTGTTGGGGGATTTGGTCTCCCACCATCCCCACCTGATTCTTCTCCACCCTCTTCAAGAGAGGAATCCTCGAACGAAGGCAGTTCTTCTTCTGAACAATATTAGCCTTCATCTCCACCAAATCCCATGGCTAACCAAAATAATCCTACCAGACCTTGGCTTGATCAAGACGTCGTGGAAGTACCTAGACCCAAACACCCATTACCCAAACATCCAGAAACGTGGCTACCCAAATTCGACCCAGATTCATGTTGGATTGCTAAGAGGGGGGGTGAATCAGTAATAGAGAAATTTAATCCCTTTTAACCATATAATCCAAGTGTTATATCAATGAAGCATTATTATCCAATAACTGGAGAGTAAATAAGCAATGAACAAATGAAAAATCATACACATACACAATACACCAGTATTTTACGTGGAAACCCAAATCGGGAGAAAACCACGGAATTTTTTTTCCTATATGTCTTGAAGAATTACATTCATTGGAAGCACCAACTTCCTTTGTTTTCCATCTGCAACTGGAAGGAGGCTCCAACCCCCTAGTTTCTCAGGCTACAACCTGAGGGAAGCTCCAACTCCCAAATTCTCTGGCTACAACTAGAAGGAGGCTACAACCCCCTATGTTCTTTGGCTACAACTAGAAGGTGGCTACAACCACCTATCCTTGCCCCATCCTACCATCCTGAAGTAAAAGTAGAATGATGGAACCACTGTCACACTATCACTATAAGATATACCATTGTAAACCAGTACCAATAAATCTAAACCATGCATCAACCTGTACCTCAACCTGTAATCAACGTATACCATAAACAAGTGCATCAACCATGCACCAACCTGTAATCAACCTGTACCATAAACAAGTGCATCAACCATGCACGAACCTGTAATCAACTTGTACCATAAACAAGTGCATCAACCATGCACCAACCTATAATCAACCTGTACCATAAACAAGTGCATCAACCATGCACCAACCTGTAATCAACCTGTACCATAAAAAAGTGCATACAACCATGTACCAAGTATGTACCAATCATGTGTCAACTACTCATCATCTATGACTCATCAATATGTACCAACATCACCAACTATACACCTCATGTATGTGCCAACTCATCAACTACTTGTCTCAACCATGTACTCAACATGTACCTCAACCAAAAGCCCTCATCAATTTCATCATCCAAATATTATTTGTAGCTCTGTAATAGACCTGGTGTATATGATCACATTCTTTCAAACCTTCCTTAACTTTAAAAACAAGAGACTAGCATTTTCATCAAACTTTTCTTTAGTCTCACAAGACTAGTTTTGGATTAGTCAACAACCCTGACTTGAAATAATCATAACTTTGTACCTGTAATGAATAAATATATGAAAATTATACACAATGTTCTTCCATGTGTTTTCTACAATTCCTCCAAGTTTCACTACTTGGAACCTTTCATAAAGGGAGTTATAGGAAAAATGGCATACCTTGTTGAATTCTAGCTTATTCTAGAGAGTGACCTTGTAGAGCGTGCCCCGCACAAAATATTTGATGAATTGATATAAAACTATTACAAAGAATACTAAAGATTGTACCTTAACCAAAACATTTGGTCTCATGGAATTTTGATCTTTTATGAATAATTTATGACGTTTTTACCCAAAACACCTGATTTTGACTAGTTTCAAGACTGACCACAAACCCTATTTTCCACGGAGTGTAACTCCCAAAATACAATGACCCACAAGCTAAATTTTTTACCACAGATACTTGGATATGTTTTCTCAATGGAATAGAAATTTCAGGATCTGAATCATTATAGAAAAAACGTTATAGCGAAAATGGTGAGATGACATGTAAATAACATACCTTAGAAAGCACCATCAAAAGAATTTATCCTTCCTTGCATTTCGGCCTTCTTTTCTTCACTTTCCTCAGAATTTCAGCTTAGATATCCTTGGTTACCTCAGACACATATAGATATTCAATATCCTCAAGTGTGTTTCAAATGAGAGAGCCTTGCCTCTTATTTATATTCTCCAAGTAACTCCCTTAAAAACATCTTCTAGGTCACTTGGCCCACTTTCCTTATTTTAGGGTTGGGTCCACTTCTAATTTCTCCATTAAATTTGTTATTGAAATAATTTATTTTGTATTCAATTTGAATTATAATACACTCATCACTTCACTTTATTATTTACCTTTTATAATCTCTTAAACCACTTTGACTACTTTGACCTTTTGGGGCTTCTAGATGACATGTGAGGGTCCTCCAACTTCGTAAGGCCATAACTCTCAAACCGTGAGGAGTTATGTGACATTCTACATACCACCAGAAATGGCATGACATGTAATATCCATATAGAATATTATTATCTGAAAATATATCATAACTCACACCATTACCCATCAAACAAACTTGGGTCCATTACCCAAACCTGGGGTCTCCAACTTCTCATGGCCATAACTCTCTAACCATGAGGAATTATGTAAAGTTCCACATACCACCAGAAATGACATGAAAAACACTATCCATATAGGATATTTTCCCTGAAAAATTCACTTTCCTTCATCTCATTATTCCACAATTAAGCATGGGTTCTATTACTCCACAAAGTGTCTTCCCGTGAGGGCTTTCACCATAAGGGGACCACTTTGGAGTTCATCCATATTTACTTCTTATCAACCATGAAAAAACAATAATGAGTCATATTTACATCAAACAATATTGGGTTCATTACCCAAACCTTTGTGCTATGGTGCTTTCTTCAAGGGTTGACATAAATGACAACCAACATTAATCAACAATCTCCCCCTTTGGCATTGATGGCAACACTCTGATACAATACTGAAATCATGTCACTCATGCTCCCCCTAGAACCACACCTCTATCCTCTGCATCTGATAAATCTTCTCCTCATGGAACCATGCCTCTATCCTCTGGATATGATAAATCTCTCCCCCTTTGTCATCAATGGCAAAGGTATCTTTCCATCTGGGGTTGCTCCCCCTGACAGACTGTCCTCTTATGGTGCTTCCTCGTGTGCATCTAAGAAATAAAAGATAAGCATTCAAAAATCATTCATTTTTGGAGTAGAAATAACTCCAATTCTTTGGCGAAGATATTCAAAGGCTTCCCATGGAAGTGGTTTTGTAAAGATGTCTGCCACTTGTTCTTTTGTGCCCACATACTCAACTCTAATGTTATTTTCTGCAACCTATTCCTGTAGAAAGTGATACTTGATTGGAATGTGCTTCGTCTTAGAATGCATCACCGGGTTTTTTGAGATATTGATGGCACTTGTATTATCACAATATATTGGAATGGGCTCATTATACTCAACATGTATATCTTTCAAAGTTTGTTTCATCCAAAGAACTTGTGTACAACATGCTCTTGCTGCAATATACTCTATCTCGGCTATAGATAGAGATACTGATGATTGTTTCTTGCTTAGACATGATACCAAACACTCACCTAAGTAGAATGTTGCTCCACTGGTGCTTCGTCGGTCATCAATACAACCTTCCCAATCTACATCTATGTAGGCAATAAGTGATAGATCTTTTCCTTTTGGATACCATAATCCAAACTCTTATGTTCCTTTGAGATATCTGAAGATCCTCTTTACTGCTAATACATGTGATTCCTTTTTTTTTTCTTGAAATCATGCCACATGTCCAACTACCTACATTACATCTAGTCTGGATGTTGTCACATATAGTAGGCTGCTAATCATTGACCTATATTTCTTCTAATTTGTAGACTTTGAATCATCATCTTTTCTCAACTTACAACTGGTTTGCATGGGAGTGATAATTGGTTTGCAATCTTCCATTCCAAACCTCTTTAGCATTTCTCTGATATACTTGGTTTGAGAAATAAAAATTCCTTGGTTTCTTTGACGTATTTGAAGTCCCATAAAGAAGGATAGTTCTCCAAGTAACGACATTTCAAATTCATTTTGCATGTCTTTTGCAAATTTTTGTCTTAACCTATCATCATCACTACCAAAAAACAATATCATCAACATAAACTTCAATTAATAAAATATTACCTTGACTTACCTTGATGTAGAGGTTGTTGTCTGCACTTCCTTTTCTGAACCCTGCCTATTGCGGATACTTATCCAGTCTGGAGTACCATGCTCTAAGATCCTGTTTTAGACCATATAAGGCCTTCTTTAATTTACACACATAGTCTGTGTTCTCTGACAACTGAAATCCTTCTGGTTGTTCAATGTAGACCTCTTCTTCAAATTCCCCATTCAGAAAAGTTGATTTTACGTCCATCTGATATACTTTAACATTTTTGGATCATGCATAAGCTAAAAGAAAACAGAATGCTTCCATTCTGGCAACTGGGGAAAATGTCTCTTCAAAGTCTATTCCTTCAATCTGGCATATCCTTTACATACCAATCTAGCTTTGTTCCTTGTAACCTGTCCATCTTCATTCAATTTATTTCCTGAAAACCCGTTTTATGTTGATCACATTCTTATTCTTTGGTATTGGAACCAATTCCCAAGTGTCATTTTTCTCTATTTGATCCAATTCTTCATCCATGGCCTTATTCCAAAATTCATCCTTGCTGGCTTCTTCATATTCAATTGTAGATAAGAGTGCTAGGTGTAATTGTTCTGGTGAACGGATTATTCTTCTAGTCTCAATTCTTGCATCTTTGTTCCTGATAATTTGATCTGAAGGATGATTCTTTTGTACTCATTTACTGGGTGTCTTTGGAGATACTTGTTGGACTTTCTCTTCTTCTTCTATCAGATTATCTTCATCTTCCTCTTCTACTTCTTTTTCATCTTCTTCTTCGAAAAGTTGTTCCATTGATTTGTTTTCTTCTTCCTTTGATTTTGGTCTGCATGTTTCATCAATTGTTACGTTGATGCTTTCCACAACTTTGTTTAATGTTAGATTGTAACACTTGTATGCTTTCCTTTTACTTTAGTAACCAAAAAGTATTCATTTGTCCGCACGAGAGTCAAACTTTCCCATTCTGCCATCTTCTCTTTTGATGTAGCATTTGCTTCCAAAAACTGTGAAGTGCTTTACATTTGCTAGTCTTCCTTTCCATAGCTCATAGGGAGTTTTATCAGTGTTGTTTCTGAGAATTACTCTATTTTGAATGTGAATTGATGTATGCACTACCTGTGTCCAAAAAAATCTGTCAATTTGTAATCCATCGGTATTGTTTGAGCCATTTCCTGCATAATTATCATCCATTACGATAATGTTCCTTTGTCTTTGAACCACTCTTTGAACCAATCTATGAATCCATGCTCTCGTCCACTATCATATATCTATTGAAACCTGCTAAGTCTTCTTACAAATCCATCTCTGTCCATACTTTCCAAGACTCTACTTACGCAATTGTCCATAATGCTAACCCATTTGTCATTATACTATCAAACTGTACTTATGCTAACTAATTGCTCTGAATATGTCTTCTCAAACTTTGCAAGCTGCTCAAAGGATGGTTCTTTGGTCTGTCACGGCTATCACATAGACTCCCCCTGTCTAATATTCATATTACTTTGGAGTCTCTAAGACGGATGGCTCAGAACAATTCCTTCTCTAATGTGTATTCATCATCATCTTCATTGGTATATTCATCATCATCTTCATTGGTAGATTTATTATCTCTCTGAGCTCTGACTTCTTTATTTCTATCTGTGGATTCATATTTCACTACAATGTCTGAAAGTACAATCTCTTGAACCCGTTCCTTATTTACCTGTCCTTCCTTTATTTCAGTTATTTTCCAAACCTTTATGTATCTAACATCTTTCCTTTTCTCTGTAGAATTTTCTTCATCTCATTTTATTGTCAATCTTGCGATCTTTGGTACCTGGTCTTTCTTCACCTATTCTTCCTGTTTTCTTATCCATACTTTCTTATATCTAATATCAGTATTCTCTTTCATGGAAGTATCGAGCATGCTTCTACAATCACTGGCTATGTGTCCATAGTTATGAAATTTGTAACACTCAATGTTACGTGCGACCACATAGGCACGGTCTGCTTGAACATTTCTTTTATAATCCCTGCAATCTGCAACCTTATGTCCAAAGTTATTACAATAAAAACAATGACCATAAAATAAATTTTCATACCTGGGA
>ML780859.1:182800-227636 GCA_009831015.1 Picea engelmannii | reverse complement strand
CTGATGTGGATGTTTCTGTCTCTTCAACTTTCTTGTTGAGATTGTCGATTTTGACTCTTAGTGTGACAACTTCTTCTTCAAGATTCTCAACCTCTTCTTCTTTCTTCATTATCTGAGACTTCATGACCTCTTTTGTTCTCTTTTCTTCTTCAAGTTGGATTTGCAATGCAATTATTTCTTCTTCCATTCTTCTCTCTTCTTGACCAAACTCTTCCTCAAGTTGGTTTAAATCATTGGTTATTTCCTTGAGATGATCCATCAATATCTTTTCTCTCTTTTCTACGTCTTCCTTTTGTGCTTCTATGTTGGCTTCTAAACATTTATTTTGATATTCTAGAGTTTCTTCAATTCTTCTGGCCTCTTCTAGTTGAGCTCTTAAATTCTCGATGACCTGCTGATCCTTTTCAGAACCTTGAACACTTTTCTTTTGCTTCATCAATTCTTTCTTGGATGACTTGTTTTCTTCTCTTTCTTTCCTTAGATACTTAATTGCACTGATCAATTTTTCTTTCTAATCAACTTTTACTTCATCATACTCTTCCTCTTCTAAATCTATCTGACATGATGAGGATCTTTCTTCTTGTTCTGTATCTGCATCTTCTTTGGAATTTTTTGAATCTGTGATGGGTGAAGAATATATGTCATGTAACTTATCCCAAAGTTCTTTGGCTGATGAACATTTACCAACCTTTTCTCTTACCAGTTTAGGTAATCCTTCCCAGATGAAATCCATTGCTATTTTGTTATTCTTCTTCAATTCCTTCTTGGTTGCAGTCTTTTCTCTTTTTGAACTATCATATCCTGTAACAACTAATAGCCAAATATAATGTCCCTGTGCCTATAAAAATACTTCCGTCCTTCTGCTCCACATATCATACTTAAAACCATTCTGACCATTAAACATCGGTACTCCATTCTCAAAATAATCCATGATTTCCTTCCAGTGGTTAAACTATTTCCTGAAGGAACCTTGCTCTGATACCAATTGTTGGATTGCTGAGAGGGAAGGTGAATCGGTAAGAGAGAAATTTAATCCTTTTTAACCATATAATCCAAGTGTTATATCAATGAAGCATTATTATCCAATAACTGCAGAGTAAATAGCAATGAACAAATGAACAATCATACACATACACAATACACCAGTATTTTACATGGAAACCCAAATCGGGAGAAAACCACAGAATGTTTTTTCTTATATGTCTTGAAGAATTACATTCATTGGAAGCACCAAATTCCTTTGTTTTCTAGATGCAACTAGAAGGAGGCTCCAACCCCCTAGTTTCTCAGGATACAACCTAAGGGAAGCTCCAATTCCCCAATTATTTGGCTACAACTAGAAGAAGGCTACAACCCCCTATGTTCTCCGGCTACAACTGGAAGGTGGCTACAACCACCTGTCCTTGCCCCGTCCTGCCACCCTGAAGTAAAAGTAGAATGATGGAACCACTATCACACTATCACTGTGAGATATACCACTGTAAACATGTACCAATAAACCTGAACCATGCATCAACCATGCATCAACTTGTACCTCAACCTGTATTCAACCTGTACCATAAACAAGTGCATCAACCATGCACCAACCTATAATCAACATGTACCATAAATCAGTGCATCAACCATGCACCAACCTGTAATCAACCTGTACCATAAACAAGTGCATCAACCATGCACCAACATGTAATCAACCTGTACCATAAACAAGTGCATCAACCATGCGCCAACCTGCAATCAACATGTACCATAAACAAGTGCTTCAACCATGCGCCAACCTACAATCAACCTGTACCATAAACAAGTGCATCAACCATGTGCCAACCTACAATCAACATGTACCATAAACAAGTGCATCAACCATGTGTCAACCTGTAATCAACCTGTACCATAAACAAGTGCATCAACTATGCACCAACCTGTAATCAACCTGTACCATAAACAAGTGCATCAAACATGCACCAGCCTGTAATCAATCTGTACCATAAACAAGTGCATCAACCATGCACCAACCTGTAATCAACATGTACCATAAAAAATGCATCCAACCATGTACCAAGTATGTACCAATCATGTGTCAACTACTCATCAACTATGACTCATCATAATGTACCAACATCATCAACTATACACCTCATGTATGTGCCAACTCATCAACTACTTGTCTCAACCATGTACTCAACATGTACCTCAACCAAAATCCCTCATCAATTTCATCATCCAAATATGATTTGTAGCTCTATAATAGACCTGGTGTATATGATCACATTCCTATAAACCTTCCTTAACTTTAACAACAAGAGACTAGCATTTTCATCAAACTTTTCTTTAGTCTCACAAGACTAGTTTTGGATTAGTCAACAACCCTGACTTGGAATAATCATAAATTTGTACCTGTAATGAATAAATATTTGAAACTGATACACAATGTTCTTCCATGTGTTTTCTACAATTCCTCCAAGTTTCACTACTTGGAACCTCTTAGAAAAGGAGTTATAGGAAAAATGGCATACCTTGTTGAATTCTGGCTTTTTCTAGAGAGCGATCTTGTAGAGCATGCCCCGCACAAAATATTTGATGAATTGATATGAAAATATTACAAAGAATACTAAATACTTTACCCTAACCAACACATTTGGTCTCATGGAATTTGGATCTGTTTTGAATAAGTTATGACATTTTTACCCGAAACACCTGATTTTGACTAGTTTCGGGACTAGCCGCAAACCCTATTTTCCACGGAGTGTAACTCCCAAAATACAATGGCCCACAAGTTTAATTTCTTACCACATATACTTGGATATGTTTTCGCAATGGAATAGCAATTTCAGGATCTGAATCATTATAGAAAACAAGTTATAGCGAAAATGGTGAGATGACCTGTAAATAACATACCTTAGAAAGCACCATAAAAAGAATTTATCCTTCCTTGCATTTCGGCTTTATTTTCTTCACTTTCTTCAGAATTTATGTTTAGATATCCTTGGTTACCTCAGACGCATATAGATATTCAATATTCTCAATTGTTTTTCAAATGAGAGAGCCTTTCCTCTTATTTATATTCTCCAAGTAGCTTCTTTAAAAACATCTTCTAGGTCACTTGGCCCACTTTCTTTATTTTAGGGTTGGGTCCACTTCTAATTTCTCCATTAAATTTATTATTGAAATAATTTATTTTTTATTCACTTTGAATTATAATACACTCATCACTTCACTTTATTATTTACCTTTTAAAATCTCTTAAACCACTTTGACTACTTTGACCTTTTGGAGCTTCTAGATGACATGTGAGGGTCCTCCAACTTCTTAAGGCCATAACTCTCAAACCGTGAGGAGTTATGTGACATTCTACATACCACCAGAAATGGCATGACATGTACTATCCATATAGAATAGTATTATCTGAAAATATATCATAACGCATACCATTTCCCATCAAACAAACTTGGGTCCATTACCCAAACCTAGGGTCTCCAACTTCTCATGGCCATAACTCTCTAACCGTGAAGAATTATGTGCAGTTCCACATACCACCGGAAATGACATGACAATCACTATCCATCTAGGATATTTTCCCTGACAAGTTCACTTTCCTTCATCTCATTATTCCACAATTAAGCATGGGTTCTCTTACTCCACAAAATGTCTTCCCATGAGGGCTTTCACCATAAGGGGACCACTTTGGAGTTCATCCATATTTACTTATTATAAACCATGAAAAAACAATAATGAGTTAGATTTAAATCAAACAATATTGGGTTCATTACCCAAACCTTTGTGCTACGGGGCTTTCTTCAAGGGTTGACATCAATGACAACCAACCTTAATCAACAATTCGAAGAAATCAGTTGAGGATCATATCAAGAAATTCATGTTAGTTGTTAGGCCATGGAGCGACTAACACGAGGATGTCGTGTGTAGGTTATTCCCTTACAATTTTGAGGGAAATGACTCAACCTGGTATTTTTTGCAATAAACCCAAACCATCGTCTCTTGGGATAAGTTTGAAACCTTCTTTCTAGAGAAATTTGAAGATGACAAATCTCCAGAAGTTCTGGTAATGGAGATTTCTACTATGAAAATGAACCCTAAAGAAAAAGTTAAGGATTCCAACCATAGATTTATTACTATAAAAAATAAATTTCCTATAGATTTGATGCCTGCGAAAAACTTGTCTATTGCATAATATACTAAGTCCCTACATTACAATATAGCTATATGGGTTAAAAGGTCCAAAAATAACACATTACAAAAATAACCTCCTCTTCGCAAGAAGATGAATACAATGAGGCTCTGAAGGCATTTTTAAAATAAATATGAATTCCAAAACCCTATACATCCAAAAACCTAACCCTAGGAGATGAAGCGCCAAAAGTCATGTGGGCCCCATTGGGGTAAGTTAGTACATCAACTTCCCAGGGTCGTAACGTTTACATAAGATCTTCGTTTTAAGCACACAATATCTCGTTGGAAAGGTCTAACCGAGAAGAATGTTTTTTGACTGGCCCAAGTCAATGCCTTTAGCAATCACCTGGGCCCCAAATCCCCAAAAAACGTCGTTTAGGGCCTCAAAATGACCCCTGAAGTTTGGAACTCGAAAAACTGTCGAACAACTGTGAAGGTGGAAAACTATTTTTCGAGTAAGTGGAATAGGTGGGTGGCCATCGACATCAACCTGGATCAACAACGCCAATACTAAAGGTCTCTGACATGGACGATGACTTCTTGGTATGCACTGATGCATCCAAGGAAGGCTTAGGCAGAGTCTTGATGCAAGACGGTCGAGTGATCACTTACATCTCAAGAAAGTTGAGAAGGCATGAGGAGAAGTAGGCTACACATGATTTGGATTTTTTATCCATCGTATATGCCTTGATATTTTGGAGACACTACCTGATCGGATGAAAATTCGAACTAAAAATGGACCACTGTGGTTTACAACACATCTTTACGCACAATGACTTGAACGTGGGACAAAGAAGTTGGTCAAAATTGCTTAGTGAGTACGATTTCGAGATTACTTACATAAAAGGAACATTGAACATAGTGGTTGATGTGCTGAGTCAGAGTCCACTCATATTTTCGGTAATGCTTCTTCAAACGAATCTACGTGAAAATATTATAACGTTATAACGCGACGATGATTGGTATAAAGAGGTTAAGGATTTTATCAAAAAAAACACAATGATGGTACCAAAATTTGAAGGATTTACTATGGACGATGACGGATTATTGAGATTTAACAATCAGATTTACGTACCACCCAACAATGATTTGAGGATTTTGATCCTAAACGAGGCTCATAGAGCAGTGTACATGGCTCATACAGGAGTCATGAAGATGAGGGTAGACCTTAAACCCTTATTCTTCTAGAAAGGAATGAAGGCGGACATAGTCAACTACGTGGCTATATGTCTAGACTGTCAGCAGGTAAAGGATGAACATATACATCCGACAGGATTACTACAGCCACATGCTATTTCAAAATCAAAATCAGAGGAAATTTCGATGGATTTCATTGTTGGATTACCCATGACGGCAAGGAGACACGACTCAATTTTTGTGGTATTTAACACTCTGACGAAGAGTGCTCATTTTATCCCTATGCGTACGACATATCAAGCACCTGACATAGCTAGAGTTTTCATCAACGAGATTGTGAGGTTGCATGGCGTGCCTAAGAGGATCATATTCGATAGAGGATCGATGTTTATGGATCAATTTTGGACTAGTTTCCAAGAGGCCTTGGGAACTCAACTTAACTTTAGTACCACATATGACCCGAAGACTGATGTGTGGATCGAACGAACAAATTGAATCTTGGAGGACATGTTGCATATGTACGTTATGGACCAAGATAAGCATTGGGAATAATTCTTTCCACTGGTAGAATTTTCATATAACAACAGTTATCAAAGCACCATTAAGATGGTGCCATTCGAGTTTCATTACGAGCAACCATGTCATATGCCTTTGAGTTGGGATTGGCTTGCGAATAGGGTCTTGGTGGGAACCGCGGTGATTCAAGAAATGGAAGATCAAATGAAAACAATAAGACAAAGGATCAAGGAAGCATAGGATCAACAAAAGAGTTATGACGATGCACATCGTGTCAACCATAGTTATGAAGTTAGCGATCGAGTCTTCTTGTGGGTAAAACCGCACAAGAGTTTGATCAAGTTCAGAAAGGGAGCTAAACTCTCTCCAAGGTTCATGGGACCCTTTGAGGTTGTGGAAAGGAAGGGGCCCATGGCCTATCGACTAGCCTTGCCTAATTCTTTGAGGCATATGCATGATGTTTTTCACGTATTTGTTTTGAGACATTATGTTAGTGATCCTACATATGTGATTGACATGAGTTCCTTGCAGGTATCAGATGAGGGTGCACTCACAGTGGAGCCAATACACATTCTATACCATCGCATTTGAAAGCTATAGCATCGAACAATAGATCAGTTCAAGCTCCAGTGGGACAACCATAGTCCACACTCGACGATCTGGGAGGATGCATATGAAATGCATCAACAGTTTCCACTTTTGTTTGACAGCTAGACATATAGATTTTGTGATATATTTTATTTCGAAACTTATATACTATAAAACTTTAGGACAGAGTTTAAAACAAGAGGGGGTGTATGTAACATCCCTCTCTTGTACACACCTGATTGGACTTATTCTTTGAGGACACTTGTCTGCAAGTGATCTGGTTCACTATATGATTGACTGATTCGATTATGGAGCATGATGATCTTGTGGATTTGGATGATATGTTATTTTATGATATTTATATCGACATGTGCTTTTGACTGGGTTCTCCTAAGTGTGCAAGACTCTGGACCAAATAAGGATGTCGATGAAATCAAAGGGCCTCTTTGGACTTCAGATCAAATCAGGGGGTGGATTGTTATGATTTGAGTGTTTTGATATTGAATATGTGACATATGCCTACTAGGTTATGATGTTTATTTTTATCGTTGACATGTTTGTTGATATATGCAGGCTAACGATAGATTTCCAACTAGACTCACATTTGGAGTAAACGGGTTGCGCACGACAACCAGAGACATTGAGGGAGAGGTGTGGTAGAAACCATGCCACAACCTACTAGCACTCTCATTGTGGCTTGAACTGTAGGTTAATGATTAGCTATTTTGAGAGATCCACGATGGCATGAGGGAAGACTGTGACAGCTGCTCATAATGATTCCAAGGGGTGCGCAATAAGGTAGGTTCTTTATTCCTTAAGGGCCATTAGTCTCCCACAAGGTCACTTGATGGAGTATTGACTCCAGGGGTTTGACATCTACCAAAATTAGTCAAAAGGTGAGTGACATCCTTGGAGCACATAGTGCGTCTTGAAGGGCACGTCGCACAAATAAAACATGAATGCAAGTGAGTGGCACCCTTGGAACACGTAGTGCATCTTGAAAGGCACGTCGTGATTTTAACTCTGGTAAGTTAATAAACCTAGTACTTAGAAAAATATTCCTCCTTAGTGTAAAGCTTGGTTATTTTTCAGGACTCAAAATAAATAAAAGTTTTCTAAAATCTTCTACTGAATTTAGTTTATAACTTCTTTCATTTTTTTTCCTTATATCAGAAATAAATAACAACATCATATTGATGATAACAACATAATGAGAACCATGCCAATAGCATAATAACAACAACATAGCAGCATATTAATGATAACAACATAATAATATCAACAATATAATGAAAATGACATTATAATACATACCTCCACCTTTAGGTTGGTTATCTAGTCCCTTTTTTTGTATGATCTTGTTCTTGTTCTTGCCCAAAATGAATATTAACCTCCCAGCCAACTAGGAACAGCCTATCTGGCTCCCTAGCCCCAGTATTCCTTGCGGTTTACTAGCCCCCGAGCCTAAAATTCCCAGCAACACTGGTGCCCTATGAGAGATTCCCAAAAACAATTCTTCCAATTTCCTCCTCCTCCTCCTTGAGAAATTCTCAAACCAAAATAAAAATGATATCCTCTTCCAAGTGCTCCCCTCCTCTCTTATCCTCCTCTCTCAAGTCCCCTTCATTAATCCCCCAACAACCTTATCCTCCCATTAATTCCCAAACAACCTTATCCCCCCATTAATTACTTCACCCACTTTTAATAATAAAATAATAAAACACTCATTTACTATATTAATTAAATTCAAATTAAAAAAATTAGGATAAAAATTAATCAGTTTGGGTTGTTACATACACCCACCCTTCAAGAAACTTCATCCCAAAGTTAGAGTAATTTACAATACAAGGGTAATGACACATGATTCATACATCCACATCAAATAAGCAACATTATCAATTTAAAACACTTAAACATACTAGTGTACATGTGCAAGGCATAAATGTGTAGCTAGCACATAGAGGACTCATACATGCACTAATGAAAATAATTATCACACCTAAAGTAATTCTTGTATACGTTCAATCCAATCAACAAGACCATTCATTTCATAAAAGATAGTAAACTATTTAAATGTTCACGAAATTCCTCATTTACAATAATTTAGCACAAGCTGCATTCACTTAGATAAGTTTAGTTTAGTTAAGTATATATATATATATATATATATATATATATATATAATTTTATTTTTTATAAAAAATAAAGAGCAAATCCATAAATTCTTCTATAAGGAGAAATCCCCACACACTCTCAACTACTTCTATTCATCCTTCCTCCCTAACTTACTTCCATCTTCCATCACTATCCTTCCTCTGTTGGACTATCTTGGAGCATCAACTATATTGACCTAACTCCAAATAGAACCCGTAAGAGGAAGTGTCAAATCTCTTGACCAAGCTTCCCTAGCAGGCAACTGACAGTCATCATCACACGTCTAGGGGAGCATGAGCTAACATTGTCCTCCCATGACTCCAGGTTTCAGAGGATACACGGTGGGAAATGCCTCCACCCATCTTAATAGGACTAGGGTCCACACCCTACCATGGAATATATAGTGGCACTGTGTTGCTGGGGATTTTGTCATCGTATATTCAGTTTTAGGCAGTCTCACCACTTGAAAAAAATAAAAATAAAAACCTACACTGGCCCATATATCATAGCAATGCATTCGAACCAACATAATTTCACATATAAAGATTCATACCATATGGTTTCTTGGTCGATGTTCATGACATCAACTTTTATTATCATTATCCTTTGGCTATTTCATAGCCCATTGACCTGCAGATTAGTCTATAACACAAACTCATACATATCTATGCATTATCATCATGTAAATGCATTCAACCATAATCTCAATTCAGTATCCACGTACCAACAACTTTAAATTTCAAAATTTTCAAGTTTGAAATAGATTGTAGAATATCCCCATAATTCAATAACATTAAACATTCATAGAATTGACATTCACATAATAGATCGCATAATATTCATCATCATTCAAATAATGTTAAACATTCATAGAATTGTCATTCACATATGTTCATACGTCCTAAAAGTTCAAGTGTATCATTAATAGTTTCACAGTGAATAGAAAATAAAGATGATTAGGCCTTAAGTAATTCTAGTTTTCTAAGTCAAAAGGTGGCATTACATACACCCACCCTTCAAGACAAAAATTCTTCCTGAAGTTATGGTCATTCTCCATATAAGGAAAAATTCATGACACAACTTATGTGTGTCTTCTAGGATAGCAAACCCTATTCTATATTGGTCCCATTGTACCTTCACCGATTAAAACATGTTGAGGCTATTAATATATTAATTACAACTACCCCTATTTAGTAAACACCTTACCGTGTCTCGACTCTATTTTATTGTCACTTTTAATTTAATTAATGATAAGACACACTTTCTCTATAGATTTATTCTTCTTAAGTTCCATATATGACCCCCATATATAAAGTATAGTCTATTTGTTTGTTCACTAGCTAGAACGTTAGCTCATCATCACTTCTCTAGTTAAATGAATCTTATATTGAGTTCGATATAAACTTTCGTAAGTCATACATACAATCCCACCCAGGGTATCTTGATAATGATAAACAAACATTTTTTACTTTGATCAATACCATATGTAAAGCCTGGTTAATTTTCAGGACTCAAAATAAATAAAAGTTTTCTAAAATCTTCTACTGAATTTAGTTTATAACTTCTTTCATTTTTTTCCTTATATCATAAATAAATAACATCAGCATATTGATGATAACAACATAATGAGAACAATGACAATATCATAATAACAACAACATAGTAGCATATTAATGATAACAGCATAATAATATCAACAATATAATGAAAACAACATTACGATACATACCTCCACCTTCAGGTTGGTTATCTAGTCCCTTTTTCTGTGTGATCATGTTCTTGTTCTTACCCAGACTAAATATTAACCTCCCAGCCAACTAGGAATAGCCTATCTGGCTCCCTAGACCCAGGATTCCTTGTGGCTTCCTAGTCCCTGAGCCCAAAATTCCCAGCAACACCAGTGCCTTGTGAGAGCTTCCCAAAAACAATTCTTCCAATTTCCTCCTCATCCTCCTTTAGAAATTCTCAAACCAAAATAAAAATGATATCCTCTTCCAAGTGCTCCCCTCCTCTCTTATCCTCCTCTCTCAAGTCCCCCTCATTAATCCCCCAACAACCTTATCCTCCCATTAATTCCAAAACAACCTTATCCCCCTATTAATTACTTCACCCACTTTTAATAATAAAATAATAAAACACTCATTTACTATATTAATTAAATTCAAATTAAAAAAATTAGGATAAAAATTAATCAATTTAGGTTGTTACACTTAGGACCTGATCAGCCTTAAAATGAATGATGGTATGAGTAAAGTGTAATAACTAATTTTCCCTTAAAAATTGTCTCCAAACCTAGTGAATTTAAAACGTATGTATAAGTAGAACTTGTGAAAAAAAAAATGGACATTTAACAAGGAGGAGGTAAATAAAATTCATACATTAATAATTAAAATAAAATTTTAATGAAGGATTAAATTATTAAAAAGGTAAATTGTTGTTTATGTCTAAACTTGTTAATTCTAAACTTAGATAAAAAGGGTGTAACTTCCCCGACCCTCCAAAGACCGGGTAATGCTACCAACACAACCTTAACTTAGCCTTTAAAGATCTGATACCATATTTTAACATCCTCGGCCATCAACCCCACTATCGGGCAATGCTACTATGAGAAACATACACTTATATATAATATGCATTAAATCAAATTAACACATTTAACATGGAGTTGTTGCTGCCATTCAGATTTAAATAGAATTAACAATTCACACTTGCAACAGAATACATGATAAAATTTCCAAAACACAGACATGCATCACATATAAATTAAGTACATAATTAATAATTATCTTTTAAACTAGCGTAACATGACCAACTATGTGCATACCTTCCATGAACCTCCTAGCCATAGACCACGCTACTCATCAGTCTCAGCAGTAGGTCACCCACGAGCTGGGACTAAGCTCCACCGGGAAAGGGAATCCTAGGCTAGGAAAGGTCAACAGAAGTCACACAATTTATGAGGAAGGATTCTCTCCCAGGACCCACTTATGGCCACTAATCAAAGACTCTCATTCCCCACATGTCTGTCCCACCCTAGGAGTATACACCTTCATTGTCACCAAGATAGTCCTTTGACTGCTAAACCTCCCTTGCATTGGGCTTCAACAACAAGTCGGACCGGAATTCTCCGAGCTTTGTGGCAACTACAGGACCCCTTCCAAGAGTTCTCACTTCCTCCACGCACTCTCTCACCTGGAGAGAGTCTCCCACGGGCCTGAAAACCTGCTTCTTCAATCACAACCACCTCTCTCACCTGGAGAGAGTGTTGCACACAGGCCTGACAACCTGCTTCTTCAGCTCCATTCCAACACATGGAGAACAACAACAAGACTCAGCAAGGAATGAATGACGATATCCAATCTCACTCAGCCAAGGGACTGCATGGCTACAACAACCCACAATTATAACACACATGGCATACACAATTACGATATGTTCAGGTTTCACAGACAACAACAACCCAGACAATTAATCACGAACTTTGATTTGCAGTGTGGATAAACTCGGGTTCACAGGACACACAGGTCATCTTTTTTCCCTTCCCTCTGGTTTCTGAGATGTGTCAGGTTATGTCAAGGGTAGATGTAGAGGCAAATGGTTCAGACGCCCCCGATCCCAATGAACTTAGGCGGAGAGTGACATAATGGGAAGCAAACCCCCAACACGACTGACTTCTGCATATTTAACAATATGTGCCCAGGTCGACACTTGTCTTCATGGAGCTGCATGCACTACATTTGCATTCATTCCCCTTTCCCAGGAACTTAGGACAACTGTTAGGTACCTAAACCAGATCTGCAAATATACTTCAATAATACCAAGCATAAACCATAAACCATTCACCATAACATGAACACAAGAAATAGAGAAAACCCTTGAGGTAGGGTAACACCATATATTAATCCTTATGGAAGGATAAAACTCCTCAAGCAATCCTTTCTTGTACAATCACAATATTTTTCACTATGTTTTATTACATTGCCTACACTTCTTTATATAGCTCTCCCTATCTCCTAGGAACCTTCTAGAGAGCCTTCTCACATTTATTACATCCAACTGCCATAGTGGTCCTTTATTAATGTAGTGGACCTATTCCACCTTACATTGAATGACCACATTCCCATATATTAATTGACTTCCACTAATAACGCATAACTACATTCCCATTGGGTACCTCCCTAGGTACCCCATATTACCTCCCTAGGTATACTACATTCCATCCCCCTTCACATGTTTGGTCCTCGAAAAATGAGAAGAAACCATACAATATGACCGACTAAGCAATGTAGCCAACTAGTACCAAGTACAACCATCCATCCATCCCAATGGAAGTCGAACATGATGTCTATCTTCTAGCTTTCCACCCTTATCTTTCTTTGCATCATGTCAAGGTTGCCATGGGATTGTTTCTATAGCTTGAGCTCTTCCCATAGTGTTGGTAGTCCTCCATGCACCTCTTGATCGGTTTCATGTCTGGTGCCCTGCTGGTGCATAAATGTGTTCATGCACATGCCCTTGCCTTGATGACTTTTGCATCTCTATATGATGTGGATGGAAATATACAACAACTGTAGGAATTTGTTCTTTTTTCTTCAAATCTGCAACACTTTGTGCCTTTGAGTCAATGACCTCCTTAGCATTTTGATTATATCCTTCTTGTAGTTTTGCTTGATCTTCTTCTGTAGACTCTGCCTCTGATTCAACTTCAAACTGGGCAATTACTTCTTTGCTAGTCTCCATGGGTCCATCTTTCTTACTAAGAGACACATCCTGCAATGTGATTTTCTTTTTCTTGTACTACAACTTTAAAAACTTCTTTTGCACATTAATATTAATGGTACCCACTGATTCTATCCAAGGATATCCCAAAACAATATCCACTTCATCCATATCCATAGCATAAAAATCTGAATGCAACACATATTTATCCATGGTAATCTTCAAATATTTAAAAATTTGAACATTTTCACCCTCAACATGTGTGCTTTGAATATTCTTTATTGGAACTTGCAATCTATTAACCAATTGAACATTGATAAAATTATGTATACAACTAGGGTTAATAGAAACAACAATATTTTCTTTATGAATATAGCCATGAACCTGTAATATAGATTTTTCACATGAAAACAAACTCTTGGCTCTCTCTTTATCCTTATTTTCTCCATGAGACCACTTTTCTAACAATATTTTTTCAAATTCTACATTGGAGAGTCTCATCATCTCCTTATAATCAAGTGATTTCCGCCAAACGACAACATCACCTTGCAATTTGAGATATACCCAATGCGGCCGAGTATCTTCCCATGCTGATTTTCTTTCTTTAATGAATGATTCAATACTAGGGCCATCACATTTCCCTGTAAAATACATCTTGCTATGAAAAACCCCCAAAAATAGAACAATAAGTTACGGCAGAAAATCACGGCTTTTTCCGGAAAAACCCTGAAAAACTGTTGAATTTAAAAAGCTCATAACTTTACTTCCCGAACTCCGTTTTGGCTGAGTTTTTTTTTTTAAAATGGGTATTTTTCCGAGAGGAATTCAAATATCTAATTTTTTTTTCCAAATTCATCTCATAAAACTTTAGATATGAACCTGAAGTGCGTCGCCCTCTTTTTCTTCCCTAAAACAAATTCTGCAAAAAGAGAAAACAAATCTTCCCTTCTTTGGCCAAGGAAAGTGCTCTGATACCAATTGTTAAGTACCTAACCTAGATATGTGAATAAACTTCAGAAATAACCAAGAATAAACCATAAACCATTCACCATAACATGAACACAAGAAATAGAGAAAACCCTTGAGGTAGGGTAACACCATATATTAATTATTATGGAAGGATAAAACTCCTCAAGCAATCCTTGCTTATACAATCACAATATTCTTCACTATGTTTTATTACATTGCCTACACTTCTTTATATAGCTCTCCCTATCTCCTAGGAACCTTCTAGAGAGTCTTCTCACATTTATTACATCCAACTACCATAGTGGTCCTTTATTAATATAGTGGACCTAGTCCACCTTACATTGAATGACCACATTCCCATATATTAATTGACTTCCACTAATAACGCATAACTACATTCCCATTGGGTACCTCCCTAGGTACCCCATATTACCTCCCTAGGTATACTACAACAACAGTTGGTCAATTGACCACCTTAGCCTTTAGGAAATAATAATAAATTATTATCCCCTTTAGAGGTAATCCCCCTAGCTTAGCTCCTAGGCCCACACACTTAGTCTCCTCCCTTACCCAAACTTGTGGAAGCTTAGTCCCCCATCACTCTTTCTTTGTGGTCAGTCTACACTCAATGATGTTTATATTTTATTAATGATCTACGCATAGTTACATATACAAAAATCAGGCTCCTAACCTTTAACACCTAGGCTCTCCAGCCTAAATAACACATAAGCCCACCAGCTTATCAACACTTGGCTCACCAGCCTACAAAACATCTTTACAATTCATATTTACAACTGGTTTTCTACCAGGGGATATTACAATCCCCTCCCCTTATTTTTGCATTGTCCTCAGTGCAACTCTTTACACAACATCAACAATATTTCTAAAATCTTCAAAAATATGTGGGTATTCTACCCACATAGCATCCTCATGCTCCCATGTCGCATCCTCAAGATCGTACTGGGTCCATTGAACCTTTAAAATCCCTATGGCTTGATTCCAGAGTTGTTTTCTCTTCCGGTCCAATATGCACACCGAATGCACTTGAAAGACACCTTCTTGCTCCACCTGAATCACATTCCAATCGATTACATGATTAGCATCAGGTATATATATTTCTTAAGCAATGAAATATGAAACACATTATGTACAGTTGTAGTGTAACCTTTCACTACCGAGGTTTCCATTCACTCTTAGTTTACCTTTATACATGAATGATTACATAATTCGTACTGAAAACATAAGCAAATTCTTTTAACATAATTAAACACACTCAAACACAGAGTAAAATATATGGGTAATGCTATAATTAAATGTTCCATAGCATTTATCATTAATTCATTTACATAGCGGAAAACATGATACAAAATAGCACAGTCAGGTTCAAATGTAATAAACCATATTTCAATACTTATCTTTTATCAGCTGGAGAAATCAACAACCAAGTGCAGGCCTTCCACTAACCTCCCAGCCTTAGACCACACTGTTCATCATCTCAACAATAGGTCACCCCCGAGCTGGGACCGAGCTCCACCCCAGGGCAAGGAAATCTAGACTCAGGATGAGGTTACAGGGAAGACAACACATACACATTCAACAGGAAGAAGCTCTCCCAGAAATCTCCACGCTCACTGCACACAGACCCTCATTCCCCACATGCCTATTCCACCCCAGGAGAGTGCACCTTCTTTGTCACCTAGATAGTCCTTCGGCTGCCAGTCTCCCTTACCTTGGGTTACAGGAACAGGTCGGACTGGAATTCTCCGGGCTCTATGGAAGCTACAGGGATTTCTCTCAGGAGTTCTCTTCTCCCTCTGCGCACTCCCTCACCTGGAGGAGTCGCTCATAGGCCAACAAGCCTCACGCAGTCCAGTGCTGCACAATCACAACAATCCACAGGAACACAGACAAATGCTTCCCCCAACGGCTCGACAATTACAGGATGATCTCACGGTGATGATTTTGGGGCGGGCTTCTCACACAGACTAGCTCAGTTCTCCCCGAACAACCAGGGATTCTTCCACTCGAGTTTAACATAGGGAATTTGGGTTCATGGAATGCGTTCTCGGGATTGCCTGGAACAGACACAGACTCTTCGCTCCGGACAGGTCTTCCACGGTTTTTCTCCGACAAAACCCCCTCATGGTTTCAGAGATGAATCAGGATATCCAGCAGAGGTCGTACCGGTTCCACGCACAGAGGTTCGGTTCTGAATGGAGGTGAGAGCCCACCCACGGTTCAGCTTAAGGCTTATATTTGCATGCACCAGGGTTGACACTTGTCACCCTGGGAACTGCATGCGTTCCATCCGTACGTTTTCCTCCCATCACTTGAGAACTCACGGGTCCTTCCAAAAAGGACTTAGGATAAAAGAATGTGCACATGGAATTTTAGGAAATAATATTAAAATATTATTCCAGGCCTAAGCCCCCTAGGCTTATCCCCTAGGCTCCTTACTCAGCCCCTTTCCCACCTTCCAGCCTCTTGATCCCTTTCCCAATCCGTGGACGCTCAGTCCCCCATCACTCATTCATCGTGGTCGGTCTGCACTGGCGGTATTTATATTTTATTAATTGACCTGCATACATACTAGTACATCAACAGGCTCCTGACCTTCAACACTTAGGCTTCCTGGCCTTCAACACTTAGGCTTCCTGGCCTAACAAAACACATAAGCCTACAGCTTATACAAAACTTGGCTCACCAGCCTATAGAACATATTTACAATTCTTTGCATATAACATGATCTATAACAGGGCTCGGCCTTGGGGAACACTACAACAGTCATGGATGCAGGTAATGAAAGCATATATGCAATGTATATATATGTATATATAGACAATTTTAATAACATTATAACCTATATACAACATACAAAACATACAATAAATCGATAATTGTACGTATCTTTCGATTGAGAAGATTTCCATATCAACATGGTCTAGGCCAAGGTACCAAACCTCAACAACATTCCAACCAACCAAACCTCAGCAACACTCTAATCAAGGTTCTCTCCTTCCCCACATGTCTGGCCCACCCCAGGAGTGTACACCTTCACTATCACACAATCCATCGGCTATTACACCTCCTTTTCCTTGGGCTTCAGCAATAGGTCGGACTGGAAGTCTTAGAGAATTGTGGCTCGAGGAGTTCCAATTTCCCTCAAAGGTCTCCAATCAACATCTTCCTGAGATACTCTTTGTATTCAACATTCTAACTTTATCAACATCATCTCATATGCATCACCCACATGCAATTATCATGAAAGAACATAAAATAATTCATTTAAGAACTCCAATTAGTTTGAAAGGGAATTCAAATTTTATCCCCAAAACATGAAATTCTATTTCATGATTCATCTTGGTTGTTTCCATATTATGAATGCATCCATCCTTGTGGTTTTCCATGGGCACCAAATTGCATATCATTTTCCTGCAAGGATTCATTTTTCATACTGCCAACAATTGTCATTATTTCGTGTACATCATAATTCAACATGTACAACACCTTATGCAATGATCTTAGAATTGCCTGCACCTAGCAATTCAATCACAATTACCAAACAATTTAAACAAATAGAACAACTCATCATTCTATCCATATGCATGTTCATAATTAATAATAGTAAGTTTATTATTTCAATTTTCTGAACACAAAATTTTATGTAGTCTCTATTCCTATGACTACCTGGCTTGTAACTTTCCTGTTGCAATGTTTATCAGTTCCTGAAATGTTCTCAACTTCATAAGTTAGCAACATTTCAGCCATTAGTATAATTATTTCCATGCCAAAAATTTATATATATGCACTCACAAAATGCATTCAACAAAGTGCATTTAAGTATACAATTCCATCATGTATGAGTGCAACTCTGCCCCTTGCTAGACATGAGTACAATTCTCAATGCCTATTTATTCAGTGCACCCTTGTATTGATTTACATAATGCTCTTTATCTCAGTCATGTATCTCACCATCCATGAGTTGGAATTTTGGCCAATGTGTTGACACATCCTCCACACACTTCCTATTGTCTTCCCAATTAACTAGATTCCTTCCTTTTCGACCCGAACACTACACCAAGAATATAATTATGTGGTGTTCATTAGTGTTAGCAAAAAGGTTGCAGTCCAAGTTTTATTTAAAGGTAGGAAGATTTTAGTACCTGTGTAGTTCATAACCTTTCCATATTCATACCTTGCCATATCCAACCAGGTCTTGGTCTCATACATGACTAGCTTACTGGCATTCATTCCTATAACAAGTTATTATCTTTAATTATTTGGTTATTACCCCATAACCAAATTAACATGAAATTCTATTGTGTTAGTGTGTGCATTCAAAAGCTAAAAATATTTGAATTAATACAGGCCTCCATCCTTTACCACGTCCAATGGTATGCATTCAGTAATATAATCATGTGATTTTATATAAAAACTCTAGGTAAGGAAATTATTACCTAAATTTCCTTTCAGCAACTATGCAAAAAGAGTAATAAAACTCATACTTGCATGACTGCCATTAATAAATTTTATACTACCTGAAATTCTGTTAGCAGTAGAAGATTTCATGTTTATTTTATCAAACATATAACCATCACTTCAGCTCTCTATTGCTTCCCTCCTTATGTAGCAACATCACCAACAACACTTGAAAACATGCAAGCATTATTTCCTCTGGTTGACCCAACAATACATAACATACTTGCTGCCACATAAATTGCAGCAAATTCTTTCTCCCTATAAAACTTTTTCTTGTTGATCCTAGAGGTATTCAATTCTTCCCAAATTCTTGAATCTTCGTGTGCTCTCATTGTAGTCACTGTACACGACTATTTTTGTCCTGAGCACTTTCTAGCCAAATCACTCTTGGCTACCTTTGCATTTATAGTCCCAAACCAAGTTGATATTAACCTTCAAATTTCGTTAATTTCCTAGGTCCAACTAACCCAATATTGTAATTGGATGAATCAAATCCCACACCAAGTTGTTTTATAGACTCTGGATTCTTCAACATCCAATTACTCAACAAGACTGAACTTCTTTTACCTTACCATCATAGATTCAAGTGATACCTCCAACTTCTTGGGTTGTCACTCATGTATCTATGGGTATTCATTGTTATATAAGGAGTATGTCTCCTGAATTAACCTGGTTATGATCCCATAGAAAATCATAGCATAAAATGCAACTGACATTTTATCTAAGTGCATTCTAGCATCAACAACACTTACACACTCTAGGTCTTCGGACATTACATATCAATTTAAATATTGAAAATTAACTGAGGGAATCCCTACCTCGATCCCCTTCAACATGTATGCATCAACAAAAACTAAATGCATATCTTGGTTGTTACCAACCTACTTGTTGTTGTCTGACCAACTGATATTTGTAGAAGCTCACAGAATTCCCCCTTCATCATTTTGATCACCATTCCTGCCATCCACATGGGTCTTCACCTCGATGGAAATTATAAGCAACAACAACATCCACATAATACATAATCCATCCTTTAGTCATATTCAAACATTATTTCATAATAACAGACTATTCTAAGTTCACCAGCATGTTATATGCATATCCAAGCATGTACATATGCAAAATTACACATCAATATTGATGCAGACCCCCCCCTTGATCTCCTTGGGGTTGCATGACCTCCAGGTCTAGGATATTTTTTCCTTCTGAGTCAGATCGACCCTTTAGGATCCTTATTAAACCCAAAACAATTATACATAGGCCCCCTTTTTCCTTTAGGCGCAGGTCCTGACAGACCCGCGAGCTATTCCTACGTGCTTCTAAAACTCCAAGTTTCAGGTGCTAGCCCCTTTTCCATTAGCCCTTTACTTCTTAAGACCATGGGATATGACCTCATGGAAAGTTGTGATTGCGAGCATGGGCAAGAGTGGTTTTAGGCCAACCTATTTTTCGCCCTGTAATTCACCTCCAGCTACCACATATGCCTTCGACGATACCGTGGTATAAATTGCGGACCCCTCTCAGATTTTTAACATCCTAGCAAGTTTTGGCCCCATAATCTAGCTCGTACATCGATCTCTCACTTTCAATGGTGATACATGATCAATGACTATTATCTATCCTCCTTTCCTATCTTTCACGCTCCTTCTCAGACCTCCATGATATGTTAGCACATAGCTCCCTTCCAAACCAACGGCTACGATTGATTCTATCTTTCCATTCTTCGGGCGTTTCAAATCTCAACTCTCGCTCCCTCCTCAGTAGATATCTTCCAAAGTGGAAGATCAGCTAAAACCTATCACTACAAATGTGAGGCTACGATTTCCTCTGCAAATCTAGCCTTTGGGAGTTTCAGTTCTCAATCTCTCGTTTCTTCCAAAGAGATTTATCCAAAATGGTAGATCATTTGTCACGCGTCCTTCTAAATTGATGGCTCTGCTCCCATTTTGGGAATTTACTCTTTTCAACCAGATCAATGGTCCTTCAGCTCTCTCCTTGATCAACAATCAATATCTCCTTTGAGACTTCGGAGCTTTCACCCTCTGCTTTCCTCTGGAGTGCTCCATATTCGGAGTTTCATATTTGGCGCCACAAATCCACTTTTAGATCGATGGTTTTCCAATAGAGTGAGTCTCCATCTTCCATGTGTCTCCTCACAGATCAACAATCCACATTCCTTCCTTTAGATCAATGTGCCTTAGATTTTTTGGGCTTCGGCACTTCGGAACATTCCAAAACACAACTTCACAAAAACCCCAAAGTACGATTCTCTGAGTTTGCGATCTGGTTACACATGTCCAACCCAGATCAATGGCTCCCAACTGCTTTGGCTATTCGGGCTTCAACGATTTCAAACTTTCATCCTTCACGTTCTCTTGGAGTTTTTTCACTTGAAGTTCACGATCTTTTGACATGTACCCTCCTGCACAATCAACTATCATAAGTGGCTTTGACACTTCGGGCTTTGACGATTTCGTATATTCCCCAACCAAAAATTTTCGAAGTGTTTCACTCTAGAGTTATGGATCTTTCACCACCTTTCATCCTTGACGATGAATGGTCCCAAATCACTTCGGGACTTTGACAACTCCACTCTTCTGCACACACAAGGGTTAATTCTCATGTTCTTACCTCCATATCCAATGATTGTTGATTCTTCGCGCTCATACCCAATGGATGGGATCTGTTCCTCTCCTTTGTGCTTCATTTTTTCTTCTAGACATTGATCTAATGGTCCAGGCTCCTCCTTAGAGGTGACCTTGGGTGGTGACCTCATGCAAACATGCGATTGTGGGTGTACTCAAAGGTGGTTTGAGACCAAACTACATTTCATCCTACAATTCACCTTGAGCCTACACGCGTCCTTTCTCCAAAATTATGGTTTGGATTGTGGCCCACCCTCGACTTTATAAAGATCGAGCACCTTCTATCCCCAAAATGCGAGGTGACCATTGATCTCACGATCTTGACGATGCCTCTAAATGAACGACCGAGATCTACCTCCAATAGTTTAGATATCTTCTGACTTAGAAGATTTTCTAAGTATTCAAAGGATTTGACCTTTTATCCTCTTTCAAGTCTGTCTATCGGGTCTCGTCTTTGCTCATGTAAGTGTTATCTCTTCTTAGCTTTAGGACTTAAAATGAGTTTGTCTCCCACACACTCCTTGCATTATATCTTCTAAGATTTTCTAGTTACACAATCTTCTAGGTTTCTCAACCCTTTTGTTTCCTTTCAAAGGAAAACTTCATGCCCTCCTAGAAACCTTCTTCTCTAAGCACACCTTGCTGAGATTTTTCTACAGAGTGTTCAACCGCTCTATGAGTATATTCCTCTGATACTCTTGTCCCCAAAATCAACAAAAGGTTCTCTTTGTGCACACTTGCACTCACTCGATTCCCTCCTGGCAGAGCCCTACAGAGTTCTTAGTGACTCTATCTATCTAAACTTAGTACAGAGTTCATCCTATGCACTCCTTGCACTCAAAACTCACATGAGAGAAACAATTGAAACTTATTTGTTACCTCACTAGTTCACACATTACTATGCGGTCCAACACCACTTCTGTCATGTTTTTACGATACTGCTACTCCTCCTGAGCTTCTTAACACAGCGAAGATAACCTCTTGACACTCAGGAATGTTTCTGAGGTCCAAAATTGGTTCCTCTTAACACAATTTCCACATGAAACCTTGGGCCCAATGACCATTTACCCAGCCCATCCAGGCTTAGCGTTGAAACCATGGGTTAGAACATGAGTTTTTTCCATTTCAACAACAACTCCTTCCAAAACTCTTGCTTCAACTTCCACTAACATGGCCCATCCAAGCTCAGTGTTGTAACCATGCTATGATACAATTTTGTAACATCCCTGGCCCTCCAAAGACCGGGTAATGCTACCAACACAACCTTAACTTAGCCTTTAAATCTTTGACACCATATTGTAACATCCCTGACCATCAACCCCATTGTCGGGAAATGCTACTATGCGGAACATACACTTATATATAATATGCATTAAATCAAATTAACACATTTAACATGGAGTTACTCCTGCCATTCAGACTTCAATAGAATTAACAACAATTCAAACTTGCAATGGAATACATGATAACATTTCCAAAACATATACATGCATCACATATAAATTAAGTACATAATTAATACTTATCTTTTAAACTAGTGTAACACCACCAACTATGTGCAGACCTTCCACGAACCTCCCAGCCATAGACCACGCTACTCATCAGTCTCAACAGTAGGTCACCCCCGAGCTAGGACTAAGCTACACTCAGCAAGGGAATCCTAGGCTAGGCAAGGTCAACGAAAGACACATATTTTATGAGGAAGGATTATCTCCCAGGAGCCACTTATTCCCACTGCTCATAGACTTTCATTCCCCACATGCCTATCCCACCGCAAGAGTATACACCTTCACTATCACCAAGACATTCCTTCAGCTACTAAACCTCCCTTCCCTTGGGCTTCAGCAATAGGACGAACTGGAATTCTCCGAGCTCTGTGGCAGCTACAGGATCCCTTCCAGGAGTTCTCACTTCCTCTATGCACTCTCTCACATGGAGAGAGTCACCCATAGGTTTGACAACCTGCTTCTTCAACCACAATGACCTACCTCATCTAGAGAGAGTGTTGCACACAGGCCTGACAACCTGCTTCTTCAGCTCCGTTCCAACACAAGGAGAACAATAGTAAGACTCAGCAAGAAATAGATGACGGTAGCCAATCACACTCATCCAAGGGACTGCATGGCCACAACAACCCATAGTTATCACACACACAACACAGACAATTACGATATGCTCAGGTTTCACAAACAACAACAACCTAGACAGTTAAGCACGAACTCAGATTTGCAGTGTGGATAAACCCGGTTTCACAGGACACACAAGTCGGATTTTTTCCCTTCCCTCTAGTTTCTCAGATGTGCCAGGTTATGTCGAGGGAAGACGCAGAGGAAAATGGTTCAAACGCCCCCGATCCCAGCGAACTCGGGTAGAGGGTGACATAATGGGCAGCGAACCCCCAACACGACTGACTTTTGTAGCTTTAATTGCATGTGCCCAGGTCGACACTTGTCTTCCTAGAGCTACATGCACTACATTTACATTCATTCCACTGTCCCAGGAACTTGGTACATCAGTTGGTCAATTGACCACCTTAGCCTTTAGGAAATAATAATAAATTATTATCCCCTTTAGAGGTAATCCCCCTAGCTTATCCCCTAGGCCCACACATTTAGCCTCCTACCTTACCCAACCTTATGGAAGCTTAGTCCCCCATCAATCTTTCTTCGTGGTTGGTCTTCACGCAGTGATGTTTATATTTTATTAATGATCTGTGCATAGTTACATATACAAAAATCAGGCTCTTGGCCTTTAACACCTAGGCTCTCCAGCCTAAATAACACATAATCCCACCAACTTATCAACACTTGGCTCACCAGCCTACAAAACATGTTTACAATTCATATTTACAATTGGGGTTCTACCGAGGGATATTACAAAGGGGAAACTTAAAGAAAAAGGGGAATGTCTAACATAGTATGGAATCTAGTCATTGGAACCTTCTAATTGTGAACTCAACTAGGTTTTAAGAAAGGTGCCAGTCATTTAAGAAATGTAAGGGAATAATGGAACACCAAGGAGTGTTTTTAGGACACTTTTAGGTGGGTGAGGAAAATAGGTAAATTTAATTAATTAATAAATTTATTTTCTGGTGCAACTAAGGGATCGGGTGACATGTGTATGGGGGAGGTTTATCCTAATTAAATTTTAATAAACATAAATTAATGAGGATTTTAGAATCAAATATCTAAGAAAACTCTATAAAAGGAATGGCGGAGGAGGAGAGGGAATCACGTCTGAGATTTTGTCTGTATTTTGTCCTTGATATCTACCAGAATAATCACATACACCCTTGCTCGCACATGTTTCAAGATCATTGTTGTTTGTGTTTACACCTCACCCTTGCAAGAATTCCTTAATTTCACCTAGAACTACAAATATTTAAAGGAAATCGCCCCTCCCTTAGAACCGATCTACTTTTGGGATTGTGCGATTTGCATTCACTGTGGTAAAGAAAATATTTGAATATTTATTGATGTTGTCTTGTTGACAACTTAAACGCACCAGTTCCCTGAGAGAGATCGAGCTCACCCAATGAACGAGTTATCTCCTTCCTGTAGCATCACCTAAACTGTGTGTCCTTCTCAAGCCCTTCCTCGCCCTCACCTATAGCGACTACGCCTCAGCATGATTGGGGCATTGAACCAATGTTTTTACCAAGTTTTGACAGTAGGATTACATGTAGTGGATTCATATTGATGGTGTGGTAGTGATATAATTATTGGCAGAGATGGTAGGTTGAAAGAAATAAATAATTGCAGTGGCTATTTCAGCAGTGATTATAGTGGTAGCGATTTTATGATAGTGATGTATTAAGACAACGAATGGGCATTGGACAAATTAAATAATTGTGTATATAACCATTAAATGGTAATGATGAATATTGTAATCTTAGCTCTAATAGCTTGACCGCCTTTCTTTTTACAACAGTTTCATTTATTAATTATGGCTATGGCAAATATTCCTTTATAATAGTTTAATTGTGATCATAGCGATTTATGGAAGTGATGTATTAAAAACAACGATTGTATATTGAACGAATTAATAATTGAGTATATAACAGTTTTATTGTTTTAATGATGGATATTGTGATTAAATATTTATAATAGCTTTGATCGTTTTTCCTTTTTACAACAGTTTGAATGATTCCATTATGGTTATGGCAATTATTCATTTATAATATTTTAATTGTTTTGCATCAGTTTTAATAGTTTAATTACGATTATTGCAATTATCGTTTATAATAGTCTTAATTGCCTTTACAACAGGGAATTAAATAAGGACATGTTGAATTCATTAATGTTGTCAATGGAATCCCTATATGATAAATAGTAATTATTAATTATAAGTTGGTTTATTCCTCATAATGTTTAGAGGGTAGTATTTTGAAAAAGGGTAGAGGAACCTAGCTATGGCAATCATAATTCTTTAAGGGAAAATAATAATTGATAAATTATGAGGTACTTAAGTGATTTATGGCATTTAAAGGGTTGTCTTAAAGAAATGAAGCAGGGAAGTGTTAACACTCTGTAAATCTGTTCGGCTGATAACAGTCGATGAAGGTAACTTTTTCATCCAACTTTGAGACCCGAAACTAGACTTCTGTATCTAGAGAGGGCTCTCTTGGGAGGCGCAGTCTCCACACGGGATATGGCTTTGAAAGAAGTGGATATATTTAACAACTTTGATGTAATTGGTTCTAGTTATATTGGCGCAAGAAAGTAAGACTTGGGCTATGGAGTCGATTTGAGAAAATGACAGAGACAAATGACTCAGTGACTGGACTTGGAGGATAAGGCTAAGTGAGCAACAATCTTCAGTGTAAAATTGTAGTGTGTGGTGGGGAGAAAACACAGGAAGTAACTCGGAGCATCGTCGCCGGCGAATTCAAAGTTAGCTTTTAGAAGAAAATGTTTTGTCTAAGTGGTGCGAACAAGGAGCGTTGCATAGAGAATCCACAGGTTCGAAAATTCGTTCCGAAATAGACAGAAAAAAGATATGAATAAAGATGACAGGAAGCACATACGCAAAGAAAGATACACAATACATATGAATGCTACAATTAGAATCTTTTTATCAAGTTACGGGACCTTTGCATTAAATTTCGGTCAAAAACGCAAATTACATACAATAGTTATCATCTACCAATTTTTCCAACCAACCTGGCTTACATCGAAAAGATGAAATACATAAACGAGGGGGTCGCTTGGGCTACCCTACTTTCTAACTGCTAGCCCTAAAACTAGGAAACTGAGTAGTATGCATTGGAGACTCTTCCCATGGCGCTTTCCAAAAATAGGAAATAATCACGTCTATTTACACATGACTATTCACAAATTTTCCACGAGGATATGATCATCGGTTAGGTCTCGATATGAGGAAAATATGTGTAACTACTTCCCTTTGATCAGATGCCTAAGTGGACATGTGTCTGCCATGAATTTGCTATATGCTATAACGACTTTGATTTCTGTTGCACGCTCATTTGCTGGGAAAAATGTGCACGAAAAGTGGTTGTTTGATTTTCACGGCCATTATCAAAATGGTAGAGTGCTTTAGGGAAACGTGTCCTTCAAAAACTTCCAATATTTGTCTTATGTTTGTGAATGTAGAGACGAATACCAGCTAAACTATTTTTTTCTACGCGCTGGCGAGAGCCGCGCGGGCTTCCTTCTCAGCTGCTTCGCATTCCCTGGAATTCTTTGTATGCCTTTCCTCTTACAGCCTTGGTGCTTCTCGTAGTTGTACAATGGTGTCTTTCTCCTCTTTGAGATGTCTTTTTAGCCATGACATGTTCCCTTCCTGACCTTGCGCTGCTAACGCTTCCATAGTCTTTGTCGCTAGCTGCTGCCTCAACTCCATGTTCTCCTGGTAGAGTTCAACGATAGCTAGCTTTGCCTACTTCAATTGCTGAGATGTCTCTTGATCATTCACTCATGTGGTATCCATTTCCCTTGATTTTCTCATGCTTTCACGGCTCAATCCCCTAGCAGGCTCCAGCCAAATGGTGCACATGAGTAGTTCTTTGGGCAAGGATATGGCACACAACTCTTCTGAAAATCGAGCTTCCCTAGCTTCCTTATTCTTTCTTGGCCTACCCATTCTCCAAGGTATTTGTTGTATGGGAGACGAGGATTCCACTATCTTTCCTCCCTACGCTAGTCTTTTCGCTTCAGGTTTCGCTTAGTTTGATCTGATTGTCTCTGTGGGTAAAAGAATAACTCCTTTCATGTCCTTGGGAATGCTTGTTGCAGGTGAGAACGAATCCCAGTCATTTTGGGGCTTGGACCTGGCAATTCTGCTACTCTGTGCACCTTTCCTTATGCTTTGGGAGGTATCCATGGTGCGACCAGCATGTATTCTGCATGCAGTGTATCCAACAAATGTATAGGGAGGGAAATTTGATCAACCTAGACTGGCAAGGGAAATTACAAACATAGTGTGAACCTGGTTTCATGACTGAAATGAGTGTCGAGCATATGAAATTTATAACAAGTTGGGTAGAAGGAGGAATCATACTAGAGAACAATGAATTCATGGTGATGTGATGTTTTGAATCAAATTGCAGATTTTCCATGGCACATCCCCGCATGTAGAATACAAGCAATAAGGTTTTCAAGGCATGCATGATACAAACGCCGTGATTTTTCATTCCCTCAGCCTTCATGATGAACTAATAATAGTTGTTGCACTTGCCAATGCAACTTCCATTAACTACTTGACTCAACTTGGGGCATGTAGAGACTAGTTTCTTAACAAGACTCAACTCTTTGGAAAAGACATACCCGTACCACTTACGCAAGTTTCGACTCTGACATCCCTTCCCATTTCCAAGGGCCAACCAATGACTTACTGACTTTGACCCAACGGTGCTACATACCTGACTTCACATGTTTGGGTGCATGGGCCATACCCTGACTAAAACTCACTCTAAATGGAAACAAAAATGGCAGCACTAACAGCTGGCTCCAACGGGGATGTTATCCTCCCCGCAAGGTAGCAAAGAAAAATAGACCATGTGCCTAACCATTGGGATTTTTTTGACCTTTAGACACTGAGAGAAATAAATGAAAGACAGAAAACAAACTAATCCTATCAACGCAGCTTCTAAAACTTCAGCATAAACTTAGGGCCTTCACTTCGGGCTTTAATTTTCTGCTGACCTACTAGCTCGACGAAAAAAAAAAATAGAACGACTATTTACAATGAAAAATGACTTAAACAAATTTTATTTCATTAGATAATGCTTGAGGAACCTATCATTTATAGGCCCCCAACCAAAGAATTATCCATTTAATCCTTCTAGGAAATAAGCATTTTTCCCGTAGTACGTGTTGATTTTGAAAGGGCCTATCCAAAGGTGCTCGAACTTTCCATGCTTCCCTTTATCTTCATTTCTCGTGTCCCATCTCAACACAAGATCTCCAATCTGAAAATATCCCTTCTTAGAATGCTTGTTGAAGGATTTCTTTATCCTCTCCTGATGGAGCTATGATCTATCGTACACCTGCTCCCTCACCTGCTGTGTGTGAATTAACTAATTTATTCTCCTCTGCGCGGCATTCAGCTCGACCTCCTGCTCTTGCAACAAATTTATAACTAGTGGCACCAGTGAGGTAGGGAATATGGCGTCTGTGTCATATACGATCTGGAAAGGCGACGTTGATATGGACTTCTTAGTGGTGACCCGATCTACCCACAATGCATGGATAAGATTTTTCTGCCAATATTTCTTATTGTCTTGTAGAAGCCTTTTGATGATCCTGGTTAGGCTCTTATTTGAGGATTATGCTAACTCGTTTCCTTGTGGATAGTACACCATAGAATTCCCTAGGGTTATATTATAATCCTAACAAAATGTTTCCATATTCTTAGACTTGAATGCGGCTGCATTGTCTGTTATGATTTTGACGGGACATTTGAACCTCGACAAGATGTTTGTCTCCAGGAATTGGATGATGACTGCGTTGGTATCTTTCTTTGTGGGGATTGCCTCTATCCATTTCGTGAAATAGTTGGTGGTTGTGAGTATCCATTTGTGTTGCGTGAAGGATGGAAGATTTATTTCTCCTATGAAATCTAGACCCCATTGCATGAAATTTTCTTCGACTGAGATCAGCTTTAGTGGCAGGGGCTGCAACTTTATTCTCTCGTCAAAAATATGACATTCATGTTAGCTGGAGACCTCTTTATACACGTAAGTGAATATTGTAGGCTAGTAGTAACCTGCCCTCAGAATTTTGTGCGTGGTGGTTTTCCAGTAGTGGTGTCCTCCGCAGTCACCTTTGTGAAATTCTTGTATGGCCCGCTTCGCATCATCCTCCAACAAACAACTCAACAATATTCCCTAGGGTCTTTCCAGTAGAGTGAATTGTCCAAGATGTAGAAATTAACTGCTTTAAGCTTGAGAAATTTGGCCTTAGTATTACCTATGCCCGATGGGGCCTGGAGATTCTCGAACACATAGATGATGTCTACATACCATGGAGAATCAATGAACTCCTGAGACACCTGCACAGTATTTTATTCTTGAGGGCATTCTGACAGATCAATGATGAAATTCATTCCTACAGCGTCACAATCAGACTGTGCCATTAACTTCACAAGGCCCTGATCCTTTATCAATTTTTTAGGCTTGATGTCAAGATCGTATTCTAGCATGGCCGCTATCCACTTCCCTCTCCTTCCATCGGGGCGAGTTGAGTCAGGATATCCTTTACTAAGTTGTTGGGCACATAAGAGATGACATGGGAGTGCAATATGTATGTCCTGAACTCTTTCAAATCTTTCACTAAGGTGTATGCTTGTTTTTCCATGATGTCATACCTTAGTGGAGCATCATACAATGTCCATCTGAAATAGGCTATGGGTTTTTCAAAATCCTGCTTGTCTTTCTGCAACAAGACACTGGTAATAGTGTGTTTTGAGGCAAATGAAAACAGGATGAAATATTTCGTAAAGTTCATGCTGGCTAGCACAAGAGCCTTAGTCAGCACCACTTTAATATCTTCAAAAGACTTCTTTACCTCCAAGTTACACTTGATCTCATTTCCCTTCCTGAGCATGCAATTTATGTGTTCTATGATTTCTACCAGGTTCGGGATGAATCTCCTCAAGAAGTTTTCTTTTCCCAGGAAGGATTGCACTTCTTTTTTACTATGCAAGGTGTCGATATTCAAGATTCCTTCAACCTTGTTGGGGTCTATCTTAATTCCTTGCTTGGAGATAATGTGTCCTAATAGCTTCCCTTCTTCCACCCCAAAATGTGATTTCTTTGGATTTAGCGATATGTTGAACTTTCTGCATTTTTGGAATACTTTCCTTAGGTGCTTGAGGTGTTGCTTGTCAGAGGAAAACTATACCGTGATGTCATCCAAATAGATTACAATGAACTTTTCCTTTTTGTCAACAAATGCTATTTCCATTTCACTCTATAAAGTGGCACCAACATTCATCAGACTGAAAGGCATCTTAGCGTACATGAACGTTCCCCATGGAGTTGTGAAAGATGTTTTTTCTCTGTCATCTGGGTGAACCATGATCTAGTTACACCCTGAAAAACTGTCCAACATGGACATCTTCTGGGACCCCACTACCTTTTGCAGGATATAGTCCATTTTTGGAAGAGGGTAGTAGTCCTTAAGAGACACCTTGTTTAGATTCTAGAATTCTACGCACGGTCTTATCTCGTCCCTCTTCTTTCTTATGGGTACCAAATTAGCTACCCATTTAGAGAATTGCAAAGAAACAATAATCTTAGAGTCGAAAATATTCTTTACCTCCTTTTTTATCAGAGGTTGCAATAGGGGATTTATCCATCTCAGCTTATGTTTGAAAGGTTTCTGATCTTCTTTGAGAAGGATAACATGTTGTATTACATTGGTTTCGTACACCTTCAAATCATTGTAGCTCCAAGCGAAAACGTCTAGGAAGTCCTTCATGAGCTTGAAGTAGTCTTTCTTGACCTATGGACTGAGCATTTTCAATAATTTTATCATTTTCGGGTTCTCCTCAGTCCTGATATTGCAGTCTTCCACATATTTTTTTCTTACAGTGATCTTGGGATTTTTAGCCACGTCATTTTTTTCAAACAACTTTTACAGTGGCACTAACCCCTTCGGAATAATGTTATATTTCAATTGTATTATGCCCCTTCATGCAATCTGGTTTTGGAAAGGTTCATCATTACTGTGCACAACCGTTCTCCCATCTTCGTTGCAGCAGCAATCATCATCAATGTGAGTATTAGCGAACTCGACGCTGATCTGAAGAAATCTTTCTACCTTCTTGTCATCCTCAAACACCTGCTAGTATTTTATATTGTCAGGCACTGTCGGCCTATGCTTGACTTCAATTTCATACCTTTTGTTGGGGTAGATGGGGATCTTGAAAAATGAGGCCGAGGTGGCCAAAGCGTCAGTGATTTGGTTTTTATCCCTTGGGATAGCAGATAGATCATACTCTGAAAATTCTTCAAGCAGGTCCAACGCCAAGTTCCTGTATGCTCTCAACCTAGGGTGTCTTGTTTTATATATGCCTTTAACTTGGTTTATTACCAGTTTAGAATCTCCACGCACTGTTATCCTCTTTGTACCTGATTCTTTCAACACTTTCAGGCCCAAAATCAACCTTCATACTTGGCCATGTTGTTGGTGCATTCAAACACGATCTTGTATGAGCACAACTTTGTTCCCACTTCAGGGGGGATTACCCATACGTCAGCCCCAATCCCTTCTTTGCTAACTGTGCCATCAAAACTCATGTTCCACACCCTGTTTTCTACGTGGTCTTTTGGGTCGGAGCACTCTGTCGTTTCTTGCACGGTTTTCTCGTTAGTTGTCATGATGGTTGTCGACTCTTCCTCTTTGAAACTCAGGTCATTGTAGAGTATAGAAGAACCAACCTCAGTGTCGATGGCATATATAGGATGGTTATTTGGCTGCGTCTTGCTTCTTACCATGTATTTCAACAAAACTTCTCTGTACATTCATCTGTCATGGACAAAAATAGGGATGGAGGCATATGACATATCCATCTACAAAGTGCCCTTTGACTTCGTAGCCCATGACCTTGATAGAAGCATGCCAAAATTTAGGGGTATGTTCACGACGATTACGTCCATAACCATGTTCTTTGAGGGGATTTGAGCCAATGACACAACTAGGTCTTTGATGAGGCCCAAACACTTGAATTTCCTCGAATCAAAAGAGAAAAGGTCTTTGTATGGCCTCGTTATATCCAAACCTAATTCATCCATGATCACATTTTCCATGAGGTTGTGCGATGTGCTAGAATCCAGCATGGCATTATGCAGGGTCATTTCATGGACCCTTAGACTAACGTAGAATGGAGGGACGTCCTCGGTATCATTTGTCTCTTCAACCGACAGACCAAAAAGGATAACGGGTTGATCATCTTGAATATTCAAAGTATCTGAGGTCCCTCCCATTTTCATCATTTTGATTATTTTCTCCCAATACTCTCCCTTTCTAATAAGTTCATTGAATGAGACATAGATTTTTATTTTGGCCATCTGATGTTCAAAATTGAAAGGGGGACAGACTTTCTCTACATATTTTCCACCTACCTCCTGGCCTGCATCGAGATCTTTCTTAGGGAGCTCCTCCTTCGAATTAGCCTTCTCCGTCGCATACTTGGTCATGCTATCCGACCTCGGTTGGCTTGTGGAAAGGGTGTTCGTCGAAGGTTTCCTTATGGGGTTCGTTTGTTGCGGCTCGATAGGTGCGTCTTTTCTCTGGAGGTATATTTCTTATGGAACTGCATGATAGCATTCTGATAGCCTTTCCTGAACTCTTTTGTCTCCCAATATGGAACATCATCTATTTCGAGTATCACATCATCGTCTGTCTCCAACACGAAGTCGTCATTTTTTCTCATGTATCGATCATGCTCTCTCTTTGTCAAGAACACACGAGGTTTTTTGTCATTGCAATAATGCATCTGGTATTCAAACGCTTGATCGAAGTCGTCATTTGCGTAGTTGTTTTGGAATGGAGGTATTTTTTGCTGGTCACCTTGATCCCTATGCTCTTTCTGTTCCCTCTATCTGATATGAGAGACTTGAACCCTTCTGAGGTCCTAATTCCTAGGCTGTGGGTCATTTTTTTCTCGGGCAGTAGGTCTATTTCCCATGGACATTCTCTCCATCATCTTCTCCATGGTATTCATAATCATGTCAAATTTTTCATCTGAGGACCGTGACGTCAATGGTTGTGCATCTCCCTGGGGTCTCTTATTGCCTCAGTTGAACCTCGATTTTATTTTCCCCGACACCATCATGTTTACTTCAACTTAGACAGAGTTACTCATTATAGCATCCAGACTTGTTGATATTCTTTCTCTCAACAACAGGGTGAAATCACTGTCAAAGGAATCTGATTACCGCAACTGCGTAGCTCCGGGGGCGGCTTGACTTCTACAGGGATTGAGTTGTACACCTTCAAGAAACGAGCTGAGAATTCCTACAATTTCTCTTATAGTGCTTTCTTCATATTATTGTACTGTGTTAACAGTCGCAAAGGGTTTTTCTTGTTCCCCCATTTATTCAGGAAAGACGTCTCGAATGTGGAAAAGTCTTGAGTACTCACTGGCGGGAGGGATTTGAACCATTTTCTTACATCTCCTGAAAGGCTCTGCGCAAACAACCTAATTTTTTCATCTGCATAGTCCACCTCCTCCAGGTCGATGAAATCATTAAACTAGTTTAGGTGCCTCTGGGCAGAAACACTTCCTTCAACAATGTACATTCTGATTCTCTGGTTGTAATTTCGAGGCAAGTCATGTAGTTGGGCTGATAGGATGAGGGGGGAGAATCTGGCGGCCATGTCTCTGGGGGGATTCACATTTTGGGGGATATTGTTTGATATCAGGGCTTGGAATTTCTTCGGGTCGAAAACAGTTTCATCCAAGCTGGTTTACGACTTAGACCTAAAAAGAGTTTGCTCGAAAAATTCATCAAACTCAAGGTCATCAATGCTCTGTGCGTCATCTTTGGGTAAGGAAAGGCTTCTGTCCAAGTAGTATAACGAGTCTGACACTTTCTCTCTAGTCCTGCAATGAATCTTCTCGGGGTTGTACACAGGCTCTGTGGGGTTTGGGTCAGGATTTTCTCTGGTATATATCATCTTCGGAGCTAGGGTTCCTTAACTGCGCTACTTGGAGCTACTGGTATTTTTGGACTGGAGTCGCCAGGGTAAGGGTTTCAACCGGTACATATTTTTTTCCCTCTATTACCCTCAGGGGTCAAACTACAACGTTAGTCATTCTCCCAGGGAAAATCTATTGAATTTCGTCCTCGACAATGACACTAGAATGTTAGCATTCTGTAAATCTATTCGACTGATAAACATACGATGAAGGTAACTTTTTCAACCATCTTTGAGACCTGAAACTAGCCTTTCGGATATGGAGAGGGCTCTCTCTAGAGGTGCAGTCTCCATGCAGGATATGGATCTGAAATCAATGGCTAGATTTAACACCTTTGATATAAAGGGTTCTGGTTATATTGGCACAAGAAAGTAAGACTTTGGCTATGGAGTCGATTTGAGGAAATGACATAGAAAAATGACTCGGTGACTGGACTTGAGAGGATAAGGATAAGACAGAAACAATATTCAGTGTAAAATCATAATGTGTGGCGAGGAGAAAACACAGGAAGTAACCCAGAGCACCGTCACGGGAGAATTCAGAGTTAGATTTTAGAAGAAAGTGTTTTGATTAAGTAGTGCGAACAAGGGGCGCTACACAGAAAATCCACATGTTCAAAAATCCATTTTGAAATAGACAGAAAAAAGATATGAATAAAGATGACAAGAAGTACATACACAAAGAAAGAGATGCAATACATCCAACTGCTACAATTAGATTATTTTCATCAAGTTACAGGACCTTTGCATTACATTTCGGTCAAAAACTCAAATTACATACAATAGTTATCGTCTACCAATTTTTCCAACCAACATGGCTTACATAGAAAAGATGAAATATATAAACAAGGGCGTTGCTTGGGCTACCCTACTTTCTAACTACTAGCCCTAAAACTAGGAAACTAAGTAGTGTGCATTGGAGATTCTTTGCATGGCACTTTCCAAAATTAGGCAATAATCATGTTTGTTTACACATGACTGTTCACAAATTTGCCACGAGGATCTGATCATCGGTCAAGCCTCGATATGAGAGAAAGATGTGTTAGTGTTTCCCTTTGGTCAGATCCCTGAGCAAACAGGTGTCTGTCAGGAACTCGCTATCTGCTATAACGGATTTGATTTTTGTTGCACGCTCATTTGCTGGGAAAAATGTGTGCGATAAGTGGTTGTTTGATTTTCACGGCCGTTATCAAAATGGTAGAGTGATTTAGTGAAACATGTCCTTCAAAAAATTACAATATTTGTCTTATGTTTGTGGATGCAGAGATGAAAACCAACTAAATTTATTTTTTCTATGCACTGGCGAGAGCCGCGCGGGCTTCCTTCTCAACCACTTCACATTCTCTGGAATTCTTTCTATGTCTTTCCTTGGACAACCTCTGTGCTTCTAGCATTTGTACAATGGTGTCTTGTGCCTCTCTGAGTTGTATTTTTAGCCATGACACTTTCCCTCCGTGACCTTTCACTTTTTATTCTTCCATAGTCTTTGTCGCTAGTTGCCGCCTCAAATCCATGCTCTCCTGGTAGAGTTCAGTAATAGTTAGGTTTGCCTGCTTCAATTGCTGAGATGGCTCTTGATCATTCTCTCCTGTGATATCCATTTCCCTTGATTTTCTCCTACTTTCGTGGCTCGATCCCTAGCTGGCTCCAGTCGGATGGCGGGCATGAGTGCATCGATATGGCATGTGGCACTTCTAAAAATTGGGCTTCCCCAGCTTCCTTGTTCTTCCTTGGTCTACCCCTTCTCCCAGGTATTTTCTATGGGGATACGGGGCTTCCACTATCTTTCCTCCCTCCGCAAGTCTTTCCACTTCAGGTTCTACATGGTTTGATCTGATCGTCTCTATGGGTAAGAGGATAACTCCTTTCACGTCCTTGGGAATGCATGTTGTAGGTGAGAATGACTCCCAGTCGTTTTGGGGCTTGGACCTAGAAATTCTGTTGCTTCGCGCACCTTTCCTCATGCTTTGGGAGGTCGCCATGGTGTGACCAGTATGTATTCTGCACACGGTGTATCTGAAAAATGTACAGGGAGGGAAATTTGATCAACCTGGACTGGCAAGGGAAATTGCAAACAAAGTGCGGACCTAGTTTCACGACTGAAATGAGTGTCGAGCATCTGAAATTTATAACAAGTCAGGAAGAAGGAGGAATCGTGTCGAAGAACAGTGAATTCATGGTGACAGGATGTTTTGAATTGAATTGCAGATTTTCCATGGCACATCCCCACGTGTAGAATACATGCGATAATGTTTGCAGGGCATGCATGATACGAACGCTGCGATTTTTCATTCCCTCAGCCTTTAGGATGAACTGATAATATATTCTGCACTTGCCAATGTGCCTTCCATTAACTAATTGACTCGATCTGGGGCATGTAGAGACTGGTTTCTAAATAGGACTCGACTCTTTGGAAAAGACATACCCGTACCACTTACACAAGTTTTGACTTTGACATCCCTTCCTGTTTCCAAGGGCCAACTGACCACTTGCTAACTTTGACCCCACGGTGCTACGTACCTGACTTCACATGTTTGGGTGCATGGGACATACCCCGAATAAAACTGACTCTAAATGGAAAGAAAAATGGCAGCGCTAACAGGAAGCATGGTTTATTTTTAAAAGTAGGGAAGTATTGTTATGAGTTTATATTAGTTGAGGTATGACACAATGTGCTAGAATAGTCTTATGATGGTAAAATAGTAATGAGATACATTGAGATGGTTGAAAATTTTAACCCTATCTTGAATGTAGTTAAATTGCGCCCCGTTTAGCTAGATTGAACACAATGCCCTCATTATGGTTTCGTATAATGTATGACAATGCAAGTCAGATTTCGGACAATGTTGGATTTTATGTTTGGTCGAAGGTTTAGAATTTATTTATGTTTGTGCATGGGTTCCTATTGCGCTTGTCGCACTGTGGCAACGTGATTCCTTAATATTGGATCATTGTGTGTGTTGATCAAGAAGAGCATATGATAACTTGGCTTAGGATCTTTCCCCTCCCGATGTGGATGATGTTGTTTATTGTAATTGAGGTTTTGTACATTGTATTGTAACATTTAATGTGATTGTCTCTCGCTCGTAGGGAAGGTTCTAGTTACTTGTGTCATTTGATGTTGTTTTGTTTGGTTGATTTGATGTTTCCTTTTAGCTTAGGAGGTGTGGTCTTGCTTGTGTCGGGCAGGATGTAAACACCTCCTTGTTCTTCAGAATAGTCTCCAGCCTTGAGACCTTAAATGGTCAAAATCAATGGGAACCTGGGATTGAGCGTTGCTTATGTGTCCTAGAGGTCCTAACCTTTGCAGGGTAGGACGGGAGAGTAGTCATTTTTATTCTTCATCTGATTGAATGGCATATGTTTCTTCAAGTTGATTGATGTGCCAGTATTCTAGGTCGTTATGTTGGTATGTGACGTGTAGTGCGTGCATTTTGTTCTTCGTCGAGATGCGATGCTTGATTGTATTATTGGCATTACTTGCCTTGCGCAATATATATATATATATATATATATATATATATATATATATTGTACTTGTTTTGCGTCGCTTGTTGTTATAACCATGGGGTTCATTACATTCTTTCTTCTCTATAACACTCATTACATCAAGTGATAGTGTTACAGATATAAATAAAAAAGATCATCTTGTTTCCAAATCTTGTTTTCCTTTAACAGATAAGCATAAAATTATAGGACAAGCACATATTAAGAAGGAATAATCCATCGTGCAGAGTCATGCAACCATTATTGAAATTAGCAATGTACATAGAACAATTCTATGAACTGTAATGGTTTTTATTTGTTTGTGTCGTTCTTTTCAAATGAAACTAATCCAAACTCTATTTTTGTTTTGCAATCCAGTGTGTTTTTTCTCAATTCAATAGTTAACTATTTTAAATTTGTATGTGTATTACTTTGTTAATGAACTATCAGTCAATCCGTGCAAGTCCAAGAATTTTTCTTCAATACATTGTCCATTCACATCTGACAGAAGGATACCTAGTATGTGTCATTCCCACATCATCTCGGGTGACAATTTCTTTTGTCCACCACAAAACATTCAATATGCATATGCCTTGGAGTTTGGACATAAAATATTGACAAACCCTCTCTAATTATCGTTCCATGTTTATTTATTTTCCCTATTTTATTTTTAAACTTTGGTGATTGTTTTGATGTATTGCACATAGAAAAAGTCAAATAGAAATGCATATCAATGGAAGTGAGATGCAAAGACAATGCAAATTGTCGATATTTTATTTTCTTTGCAACTAGAATATCTCTTATATCAGTTGCTTGCAATGTCCAACACAATTTCTTGATCCAACACAGAAACAAGAACTTTTTAAATATGTAACAAGAATATGAAAACATGTTTTCGTTCAGTTTATGTCATTCATATGATGCTTAAGCTATGTCTATAGCATCGCACAACCCGGGGAAAACAATTCCAATATCAAAACAACATATCTTTTTTTTTATGATTCTCTTTGATTCCTTTTTTATCTATGTAGTTTTTGAAATAGCTTTTGACCAATTCAATCCACCCCTAAAAATGAAAAAATAATGAGGCACTAAATTATTTTTTGCATATATGATGCACATCAAGATATTTCATCCAACCATTTGATTCATCAATACAATTAATAAAAGAGGACTGGTTTGCTTAAACATTACACCAATGCTAATGCAAATTTGAATGAAACCAAGTAACTACATTGTGCATATCACACACACTATCAAACAAAAAGAAATGAATTTGATAAATTTTATTTTCCACTTATATCAACTAGCTTTAGAATAGGGGAAATGATAAAAAAAAAAAACATTGAGCAATTGACATATAACTGGAATATTTTCTTCGCATCGCTTCTAGATCCATGCCATTTCCTCATAAATTAGAGAAAACCAATGTGCCATAAATCAATGAGTTATCCTGAATATTATGACACTTGTAACAATACCTCACATGGAACTATTGGAAGTGACGAGATGTGAAACTGTGACAATGAAGAGAGAGAAAATGTATCAGTTCTTCATACGAGATTTGAATATAGACCAAGTGATAAATAGATAAAGTACCAACTCTGTGTAACATACACATGTGTAAAAGTGTTGATGACATCACTCTACCAATTGCACACGTGTCTATGCAATCAATTGTACCAATTCCAAAACATAAGTGGCATGAATTCTCAAGACAAGGGTCGAAAGTGTAGAACCTCACACAAGGATTGAAAATAGAGCAAGCATTTTCTCATTCTATTTTGAATCCTCGTGCAATCTGATAACTATACTTGGTCTACTTAAGACAATCTATTTTTAAGCTTTGTTTGGAGAACCTACATGGGTCATATGATCTAGGTGGATATCGGTGGCCACCTACCTATTCCATTGGCTCAAAACACAATTTTCCACCTTGGCAATCCTTCTACATTGTTTTGGGTCTTGAACTTCCACGACCATTTTGAGGCTCTAAATAACATTCCTTTTATGTAGTCGGAGGCTCTATCTCGGACCCAGTCGAAATGTGTACTCATCCTGTATATCTTTCTGATGAGGTATTGAGTGCCCCAAACATAGATCGTATGCAAAATTTATGCCCTTGGGAAGTTGATGTATCAACTACCCCCATTGAGGCCCACAAACCTTTTGGCATTTCATTTCCCAGAGTTAGGGTTTTAAATGTTTAGGGTTTTCTCATTAATGCTTTATGTTAAAAAATCATTTTGTGTCTCATTGCAAGTAAATCTTCTTGTGAATGAGTTTATCCATCACATCTCTTCTCAGAGATAAACTACCACCATTCTATAGAGTTCATTTCACTTGGTGGTGCGACTTTGTAACACCCTGTTTCCCCCAGTTTGTAAAAATAACTGGACTGGCCAAGAACTGTGGCAAACTCAGAAATGTGAATATGTATTATGTGTATAATATTATGAATTATATTGTAGGACTACTGAGAGGGGATGTGCAGAAAAAGAGACCATGATGGTGGTGGAAGGCACCTAGAAAGGTGGCGTTAACTTCCATCGAGAATCAATACTGTATTTGCACTTCACTGGCCCGAAGAACCAAAAGAGGATCGTTGGCCCCGAATTAAATGTCTCGCAGACTGGTAGGAAGATGGCTCCTCAAGAATTAATGAGGGATGGGGAGGTGAACCGCCCATCCGTAGAGCCATCAAGCCCGACCAGCGCGAGGGAAATTGCACCACACACAACCTCGCAAGAGGATAAGGCATGGGGTAGAACCGATTGGGGGCAAACGCGAGGGGAGGGAGAGAACTCTGGAGATATGAAAAGTGTGTTATAGTAGAGAGGGAGGAGACTAAACTTCACTTCTGGTCACTGGAAAACAGAGACGCAGTCTCACAGCATCGTGGTCTCAGCTCGGGGGTGGCTAGTGGTAAATCTGTTGGGAGTCACTGAGCCTACGGTTGGGTGGAAACGAGCACCCCTCTCAGCAGTTGCATAACCCCTGGTGTTATTTCTGATAAGTATTTTGCCTCTGGCATCTTGATATATATATTTATTCTGACATTTATGCTTATAAGTTGTGAAATGGTGAATGATTTTTAGAGTAGGAATGTATGTATGGTGTTTTGATTGGTACTGGTAGACGCATGTTTATAATGGAAAGACTACGTATGGCTTATGTCTTCATAAATCGCTATTTATATGCATGCTTATCTAATTCAGACTGCATGTCTGATTCGTGGGAGAAAGGTACCCTTATCTGCCTCAGATAGTACCCTGGGTAAGAACCTCCCCATAGAGATACCCTCCTTGAAAATCCCATCAAGAATCAGGAAAGAGAATGTGAAGGCGCAAGGCCTTAGTAACCCTGCACGAGGAGGAACAATCCTCTTGAAAACCTGAGATGGAAACATAAGGATGAAGTATTGAATCGACAGATGAGATCCCGTCGGGAGATCTGTGGTCACTCACGATCGTCAGATCGAAAGAAGAAGATGGAGTGTTAAGTGCCTTAACCCTGATAGGTATTGATCGACGGACGAGATTCCATAGGGAAACCTGTGGTCACGCATGACCGTTAGATTGGTAGGAGTAAGTAGGGTGTTAAATGCCTTACCCCCTTGTTCTTTTGTGTCTTTGTGGGTAGCGAATAAATTGGGACCGTAGATCCCCAAGGTCCATGGGAGTAGCTGGACCATTGATCGTTCCATGTCTAGGAGGTCATGCGAGACTGCACAAGTTAGGAACCTATCTGAGCCGTTAGATCTCGGTTGAAAAACTTGACAATCGTTGGATCTGTCAGAAGTTACCCGATTACCCGAGGGTTAAACCCCCAGTGAATAGGGGCGAAATCCACAAAATAGATCTGGTCCGTCCGATTTAAGGGGGCCACGTGCCAAGAGATTACCCATTTTAGGAAATTGGGAGTCGAGAACTCGGGTGTTCTGGTGATGAGAGATCGGGACTTTCCATTATGGAAACCCTGGAACAAATCTGGACCGTTCAATTTAAGGGGGCCACGTGTCAAGAGATTACCCATTTCGGGAAATCGGGAATCATGAACTCGGGAGTCCTGGAGACGAGAGATCAGGACTTTCCATGGTGGAAACCCCGAGACAGATCTGGGCCGTCCGATTTAAGGAGGCCACGTGTCGTGAGATTTCCCATTTTGGTAAATCAGGAATCGCGAACCGGTAGTCATGGAGACGAGAGATTGGGACTTTCCATGGTGGAAACCCCAGGACAGATATGGGTCGTCCGATTTAATGAGGCTACGTGTCGAGAGATTACCCGTTTCGGGAAATCAGGGATCTGGGATTCGGGAGTTTTGTTGACAGGAACTCGGGCTCTCGCCTTGATAAATCCTGACCTATAATATCGAGACTTTAGCATGTGGCTAAGTCCCGATGAATGGACGAGATTCCTTCGAGGAATCTTAGGGTCTATAATGACCATCAGATGTGGAGAAGAGACGTCAACTTTAAGCTAGGGTGTGAATGCGCCTTAGGGTAAGTGGCAAGCAGATCTGGACGACCAAAGTCCACCCGCCCAGATCTACGACTGAGGTTTCATTCCGGAGCCCCCTTGTTGTTCTTCCTTTATTGGTGGGGGGGGGGGGTCCGGAACCGAGCGTGCAACTCGGGAACGGTCAGGATCAATTCGCCTTGATCGACGACATTCAGGCGAATTCTGGACCCCCCTTGCCATTCTGCCTTTAATGGGGGGGGGGGGTCCAGAATGGTGTGGCATGTGAAGTGGGACCCGTCTCCTGTCACGCCACCCACCGTGTCATGTTTCCCCTCTCGCCACCTGTATTCCACTCAACCGCACGACGGGGCCTGTTCTCATTGGTTGTTCTCTATCCCTGTTAGGATTTGTCCCCATTGGCCATTTGCTAGCCCTGTCGGGGTTTGACGGTTGTAGAGTCAAGCGATTCGACATTCCTGTGGCACCAAGTCACGAAATACAAAGAGGCACCACAAATTATTTGACCAGTGATCATGACCCGCGATCACATGGGAGCAGAGAGAGAGAGAAAGAGATAGCTTGTGCTAGGCCTCCGTAGGTGATTCGGGGGCTCTGATTCGACAAAACCCAATGAAAATTTGATTATGGTAGTGGGTATGTGACAGACTTCCAAAAAATCCCTTGGCACAAAAATGATGAATGTTTTTCGAAATAGTCATTGGTGGTCGAGCTCAAATTAAAAGGGTTGATCCCAAACTCAGGATCTGATTCAAAAAACAATAAAAGGAAATATATCATTGATACAGAACCCAATACTGCCATCACGACCCCAACAATCCAACCAGAAGAACCTGAGGAGCCTAAGGAGGGGGGGCACCCCTTCCATTCATATATGTGCGAGAAGGCGAGCCCACTACATTTCATTATTGATAGCAGAATCTGAAAGAACCTAACCTTAGTAGAGGTCGTCAAGAAGTTATATTTGCTGAAAACATCACACCCGCAACCATACAACATCGGGTGGCTTCACCAGGGACGATATCTAATGTCATCCAACAATGTTGTTTGTCCTATGACATGAATTCCTTCAAGGATGAGGCACAATGTGATGTTTCCCAATTGAAAGTATGTGATGTTCTTTTAGGATATCCATATATGTGTAAGTGTCATGTTATTTATGATTCTCAACGTCATAGTGTCATTGTTACTCTGGGGGATCATCTCTACAAGGTACCATACGTAGTTTCGACTAGTGTCATGGAAAAAAAATGTTGAAAAGTAATCTCTCATACCAGAGATTTTAGCCTCTTCACAATACAATCAGAATGTGAAAAAAATCACACTACAACCACTACAACCTTGGCCCAAGACCTTTCTATCTAGCAAAATTAGGTTGAGAAGATTGTAGAAGATCCCAAAGACATTCTTGTTTCACCTACATGGGTGCCTCCACACTTCCCAGTCAAGAAAAGATATAACAAATCCCTTGATAACTCTATTGGCCCCAACCCTTTTTAGGTGTTCTTGGGGTTCCAACTATTAGGTTCCATTGAGATAGCTCCTCATGTTTCATCTTCACCAACAGATTCCTTCCACACTCAAACCAAGGTAGATCATGTAGCTATATTGGTTGGATAGATCCAACCCCTCCAACAATAGGTTCATGACATCCTTCAACAAGCTAAGCGGGACAATTTCTTCAAAAAGGCCAACGACTCACCAAAGTTCAAATTCATCAAAATATTCCTCATATTTTAAGGGAACTTGACACAATGGGGACCATTGCTTCATAAGGGGGGAGGAAATATCTAGGTGGATATTGGTTTGCACCCACCTATTCCATTGGCTCAAAACACAATTTTCCACCTTGGCAGTCTTTCTACGGTTTTTCGGGTCCTAAACTTCTGGGGTCATTTTGAGGCCTTAAATGACATTTTTTTGATGTTTCAGGGCCTAAGTGAGAATGATAGGCTCTGGCTTGGGCCTAGTCAAAATGTGTACTCCTTCGCTAGGCCTTTCCGACGAGGTATCGAGTACCCTAAATGGAGATCATATGCAAAAGTTACGCCCTCGGGAAGTTGATGTATCAACTACCCTCAATGAGCGCACAAACCTTTTGAAATTTCATCTCCTAGGTTAGAGTTTTGGATGTACAGGGATTTATCATTAATTCTTTACGTTAAAAAGGCCTTTTGAGCCTCATTGTAATGATGTATTCTTGTGAATGAGTGTATTCATCACATCTCTTCTCAGAGATAAACTTCCACCATTCTAGAGAGTTCATTTCACTCTGCATTTTTACAATTTCTACAACTTTCATTCATTAATAGAA
>ML780859.1:158277-174780 GCA_009831015.1 Picea engelmannii | reverse complement strand
GAACTAAAAATTCAATTCAGATGGTTTAAGGGTCTACATGTCTATAGACAATTCAATTCAATGGCAGACTTCCTTTCAAAACTAGCACTGGAGAAGAATCCTGGGTGGCTCCATTTCGAGGAGGTCTACAAGGATTCTCTGATAATCTATGGTCAATTTTATATCTTCTAAGTCTAAGGACAATGTGTTTCTTTTGTTTTTGTCAAGAACATCCTCACAATTTTGTAAATTTATGAAAAAATCATATTTTGTAAGGTTTATTATCAATGAGGAAATTATTAGAGACTTATAATTATGTGTTATGTCACAAAATAGTATGAAGAACATAGTTCTTTTTGGATTGTCTCAAAGCATAAATAGACTTATCTATATTTTGGGAAGTTTTGGGAAGTTTCCTTTGATTCAATATTGAATAACAATGAAATTGTTTTTTCCAAGGGAAAAAAAAAATAATCAATGTAATAATACACATATAAACACATCAATATTTTCCTTAAGATAGACACACTATCTTAGCATTGGAACAACTTATTTGAGAGAATATCTCAACTACACACCAAACTAGGAGCTAACAAGTTGGAGAGAATCTCTCATAGCCAACTAATCTATTAACCTCTTGGAATAAAAAGTGCTAAAGTAGAGACAAAGTTTACATTACAATGACCAATACAAGAAAATCCACAATCTTCTTATATGATCAAATATCACACTTGAAGCTATAAGACAGGTAGGACTTAATAATTCCAATACTCTCCCTTAACAAGTACTTGTAATAGGAAGTCTTTTATGTACATGGTGCATTCAACTTATTGATGGAATCCCCTTGGATGTGCAACCAATTCCATCAACATTCCAAGAGCTAAATAGTGCAAGGAATGCAACAAATCTTTGCTAACACTTGACCCTTGAGTCTTACCTCATTCTGACACACATAACAACTTGTATATAGATTTATGATCCCATATCATCACCCTGAGTCCACAACCAACATATAGTCCACTCATAGAGAATTCAACCAACACATGACCACCTCATCCAAGCATTCGTTGTCTGTTAAATATTTTCCATTCGCTGTCTGTTAAATATTTGCCAACAAAGTCCACTCTCCTGCACACACAAGGGTTAAGTCTCGTGTTCTTACCTCCGGATCCAACGATTGTTGATCCTTCACGCTCAAACCCAACGGATGGGATCTGTTCCTCTCCTTTGCGCTTCCTTTTTTTCTTCTGGATGTTGATCTAATGGTCTAAGCTCCTCCTTAGAGGTGACCTTGGGTGGTGACCTCATGTAAAAATGCGATTACGGGCATACAAAAAGGTGATTTGAAACCAAACTACATTTCATCCCGCAATTCACCTTGAGCCTACACGCGTCCTTTATCCAAAACTGTGGTTTGGATTGCGGCTCGCCCTCGACTTCGTAAATCTCGAGCACCTTATATCCCCGCAATGTGAGGTGACCATCAATCTCATGATCTTAACGATGCTTCTAAATGGACAACCGAGATCTACCTCCAACAGTTTAGATATCTTCTGACTTAGAAGATTTTCTAAGTATTCAAAGGATTCGACCTTTGCTCCTCTTTCAAGTCTGTCTATTGGGTCTTGTCTTCGCTCACGTAAGCGTTATCTCTTCTAAGCTTTAGGACTTAAAATGAGTTTGTCTCCCACACACTCCTTGCATTATATCTTCTAATATTTTCTAGTTACTCAGTATCCTAAGTGTCTCGACCCTTCTATTTCCTTTCAAAGGAAAACTTTGTTCCCTCCTAGCAACCTTCTACTCAAAGCACACCTTGCTGAGTGTTTTCTACAGAGTGTTCAACAACTCTATGAGTATATTCCTCTTATACTCTTGTCCCCTAAATCGACAAAAAGTTCTCTCTGTGCACACTTTCACTCACTCGATGCCCACCTGGAAGAGCCCTACAGAGTTCTCAATGAATCTATCTCTCTCTGAACTCAATACAGAGTTCATCCTATGCACTCCTTGCACTCACAACTCACATGAGAGAAACAATTGAAACTTATCTGTTACCTCACCAGTTCACACATTACTCTATGGTCTAACACTACTTTTGTCGTGGTTTTACGATACCACTACCCCTCCTGAGATTCTTAACATGGCGAAGATAACCTCTTGACACTCAGGAATGTTTCTAAGGTCCAAAATTGGTTCCTCTTAACACAATTTCCACTTGAAACCTTGGGTCCAATGACCACTTACCCAGCCCATCCAGGCTCAACATTGAAACCATGGGTTAGAACGTGAGTTTTTTCCATTTCGACAACAACTCCTTCCAAAAATCTTGCTTCAACTTCCACTAACATGGCCCATCCAGGCTCAGTGTTGTAACCATGTTATGATACAATTTTGTGAAATCCCCGACCCTCCAAAGACCAAGAAATGCTACCAACACAACCTTAACTTAGCCTTTAAATCTTTGATACCATATTGTAACATCCTCGACCATCAACCCCATTATCGGGAAATGCTACTATGTAGAACATACACTTATATATAATATGCATTAAATCAAATTAACACATTTAACATGGAGTTACTCCTTCCATTCAGACTTAAATATAATTAACAACAAATCAAACTTGCAATGGAATACATGATAACATTTCCAAAACACAGACATGCATCACATATAAATTAAGTACATAATTAATACTTATCTTTTAAACTAGCGTAGCACCACCAACTGCGTGCAGACCTTCCACGAAACTCCCTACCATAGACCATGATGCTCATCAGTCTCAGTAGTAGGTCACCCCCGAGATGGGACTAAGCTACACCCAGCAAGGGAATCCTAGGCTAGGCAAGGTCAACGGAAGACATATAGTTTATGAGGAAGGATTCTCTCCCAGGAGCCACTTATTCCCACTGCTCATAGACTCACATTCCCCACATGCATGTCCCACCCCAGGAGTATACACCTTCACTGTCACCAAGACATTCCTTCGGCTGCTAAACCTCCCTTGCCTTTGGCTTTAGTAATAGGCCGGACTAGAATTCTCCGAGCTTTGTGGAAGCTACAGGACCCCTTCCAGTAGTTCTCACTTCCTTCGCACACTCTCTCATGTGGGGAGAGTCACCCATAGGCTTGACAACCTACTTCTTCAACCACAACAACCTACCTCACCTGGAGAGAGTGTTTCACACATACCTGACAACTTGCTTCTTCAGCTCCGTTCCAACATAAGGAGAACAATAGTAAGACTCGACAAGGAAAATATGACGGTATCCAATCACACTCATCCAAGGGATGGCGTGGCCACAACAACCCACAGTTATCACACACACAACATAGACAATTATGGTATGCTCAGGTTTCATAGACGACAACAACCCAGACAGTTAAGCACAAACTCATATTTGCAGTGTGGATAAACCTGGGTTCACAGGACACACAAGTCGGTTTTTTTCCCTTCCCTCTAGTTTCTCAGATGTGCCAGGTTATGCCGAGGGCAGACGCAGAGGCAAAAAATTCAAATGCCCCCGATCCAAGTGAACTCAGGATGAGGGTGACATAATGGGAAGTGAACCCCCAACACAACTAACTTATGTAGCTTTAATTGCATGCGCCCAGGTTGAAACTTGTCTTCCTGGAGATGCATGCACTACATTTGCATTCATTCCCCTATCCCAAGAACTTAGGACATCAGTTGGTCAATTGACCACCTTAGCCTTTAGGAAATAATAATAAATTATTATCCCCTTTAGAGGTAAGCCCTCTAGCTTATCCCCTTGGCCCACACACTTAGCCTCCTCCCTTACCCAACCTTATGGAAGCTTAGTCCCCCATCAATATTTCTTCGTGGTTGGTTTGCATGCAGTGATGTTCATATATTATTAATGATCTGTGCATAATTACATATAAAAAAATCAGGCTCTTGGCCTTTAACACCTAGGCTCTCTAGCCTAAATAACACATAAGCCCACAAGCTTATCAACACTCAGCTCACCACCCTACAAAACATGTTTACAATTCATATTTACAACTGGGGTTCTACCAAGGGATATTACAAAGGGGAAACTTAAAGAAAAAGGGGAATGTATAACATAGTATGGAATCTAGTCATTGGAACCTTCTAATTGTGAACTCAACTAGGTTTTAAGAAAGGTATCAGTTATTTAAGAAATGTAAGGGAATAAAGGGACACTAAGGAGCATTTTTAGGACGCTTTTAGGTGGGTGAGGGAAATAGGTAAATTTAATTAATTAATAAAATTATTTTCTGGTGCAACTAAGGGCTCGGGTGACATGTGTATGGGGGAGGTTTATCCTAATTAAATTTTAATAAACATAAATTAATGAGAATTTTGGAAACAAATCTCTAAGAAAACTCTATAAAAGGAATGGTGGAGGAGGAGAGGGAATCACGTCTGGTATGCCTAAGGTTATGCTACTGGATTTTGTGCTTGACTATTTTTTCCTTGTGGGAGTTGGGATTCCCAGCTCAGATATCAAGTGGTATCTTGACCTTGCAAGGCGAGCTAGGAGCTAGCCTTCTTTGGTTGTGTGTGTGGCCCCTTTGCGGCTCGGGGGGATCAAGGGGAAGAAAAGCACCCCTAGCATTGGTTGGGAGGTACCGGTGAGGTTTCAACAGTTAGAAAGCAGGAGCTAGACAGAGCACAAGCATAGGACAACGACTTTGGTTTCTTTTCCTTCGAATATTATACATAGGTGTAAAATTTCATTGGTAAATTAGTTAAAATTTTCCTGTGTTCATTGGTAAATTAGTTAAAATTTCCTGTGTTCATTGGTAAATTAGTTAAAATTTTATGTGTATGATCTTATGTCTTAATATTGTGCATAAATGGTTGGGTTTCCTTTTCATGAAGTTATGCGGGTGTTGATGAAGTTTCCTTCTTGTTGCTTTAGTTTTAATTTTTTTCTATTAGCTCTCCAATCGCAAGAGTGGCCTAGTAAGAAATATTCTCAATAGTGCTGCAAGCTACGTTCTGTTAGCCTTTAGTAGCCTATGAACATCCATCCTTTCATTGTGTAAAATGGTTGTTAGATTGTAATAGATGATGGATTAATTACCCTTTTTGGTTTCTAATTTGTTTATCTCATCCTTTCCTTTGACTATTGGTTTGGTACTTTGGTTTGTTTGGTTTAAGATAAATTTACTGTTGTGGGAATGTGGTGCAAAAACAAAGTTGTGATTGGTGATAGTCCCTTGATGTGAGTGTTTTCCTTGGTTGTATTCTGTCCATATGAGAGGTTCACAGGTTTAACCAGTATCCTTTAGGGGTCTTCTATCTCTAGGCGCAAGATAACTTCATATTCATCTTCCCAGTATTTATAAGATTGTTGTTCCTGGTCGTTGTACTGTGGTTGATCTATTCACTTCTTTCTGTCGATTCCTTCATGCCTCTACCTCGCGCACAGAATTTTCATAAGAGATTTGTTTTAGACAGACTTTCACTCCCAACCAATCGGTTAACTGTCTCATAGTTGACCGCTCTAGATGCCATAAGCATCCCCGCACAACACTCTACTTTGAGGAATATTTTTTCTGTATTTTGTCCTTGATATCTGCTAGAATAATCACATACACCCTTCCTCGCACATGTTTCGGGATCGTTGTTGTTTTTGTTTACACCTCGCCCTTGCAAGAATTCCTTAATTTCACCTAGAACTACAAATATTTAAAGGAAATCGCCCCTCCCTTAGAACCGATCCACTTTTGGGATTGTGTGATTTGCATTCACTATGGTAAAGAAAATATTTGAATATTTATTGATGCTGCGAATTATGGAAGTGATGTATTAAAAACAACGAATGTATATTGAACGAATTAATAATTGAGTATATAACAGTTTTATTGTTTTAATGATGGATATTGTGATTAAATATTTATAATAGGTTTGATCGTTTTTCCTTTTTACAATAGTTTGAATGATTCCATTATGGTTATGGCAATTATTCATTTATAATAGTTTAATTGTTTTGCATCAGTTTTAATAGTTTAATTGCGATTATTGCAATTATCGTTTATAATAGTTTTAATTGCCTTTACAACAGGGAATTAAATAAGGACATGTTGAATTCATTAATGTTGTCAATGGAATCCCTATATGATAAATAGTAATTATTAATTATAAGTTGCTTTATTCCTCATAATGTTTAAAGGGTAGTATTTTGAAAAAGGGTAGAGGAACCTAGCTATGGCAATCATAATTCTTTAAGGGAAAATAATAATTGATAAATTATGAGGTACTTAAGTGCTTTATGGCGTTTAAAGGGTTGTCTTAAAGAAATGAAGCAAGGAAGTGTTAGCACTCCGTAAATCTGTTCGGCTAATAACAGTCGACGAAGGTAACTTTTTCAACCAACTTTGAGACCCGAAACTAGACTTTCGGATCTGGAGAGGCCACTCTTGGGAGGTGTGGTCTCTGCACAGGATATGGCTTTGAAAGAAGTGGCTATATTTAATAACTTTGATGTAATCGGTTCTAGTTATATTGGCACAAGAAAGTAAGACTTGGGCTATGGAGTCGATTCGAGAAAATGATAGAGACAAATGACTCGGTGAGTGGACTTGAGAGGATAAGGCTAAGTGAGCAACAATCTTCAGTGTAAAATTGTAGTGTGTGGTGGGGAGAAAACACAGGAAGTAACTCGGAGCACCGCCGCGGGCAAATTCAAAGTTAGCTTTTAGAATAAAATGTTTTGTCTAGGTGGCGCAAACAAGGAGCGTTGCATAGCGAATCCACAGGTTCAAAAATTTGTTCCGAAATAGACAGAAAAAAGATATGAATAAAGATGATAGGAAGCACATACACAAAGAAAGAGACACAATACATCTGAATGCTACAATTAGAATCTTTTCATCAAGTTACAGGACCTTTGCATTAAATTTCGGTCAAAAACGCAAATTACATACAATAGTTATCATCTACCAATTTTTCCAACCAACCTGGCTTACATCGAAAAGATGAAATACATAAACAAGGGCGTCACTTGGGCTACGTTGCTTTCTAACTGCTAGCCCTAAAACTAGGAAACTGAGTAGTATGCTTTGGAGACTCTTCCCATGGCGCTTTCCAAAAATAGGAAATAATCACGTCTGTTTACACATGACTATTCACAAATTTTCCATGAGGATATGATCATTGGTCAGGTCTCGATATGAGGAAAAGATGTGCCATTGTTTCCCTTTGATCAGATGCCTGAGCGGACATGTTTCTGCCATGAATTTACTATATGCTATAACGAATTTGATTTCTATTGCATGCTCATTTGCTGGGAAAAATGTGCACGAAAAGTGGTTGTTTGATTTTCACGGTCGTTATCAAAATGGTAGAGTGCTTTAGGGAAATGTGCCCTTCAAAAACTTCCAATGTTTGTCTTATGTTTGTGAATGTAGAGACGAATACCAGCTAAACTTGTTTTTTCTGCGCGCTGACGAGAGCCGCGCGGGCTTTCTTCTCGGCCACTTCGCATTCCCTGGAATGCTTTGTATGTCTTTCCTCTGACAGCCTCGGTTCTTCTCGCAGCTGTACAATGGTGTCTTTCGCCTCTTTGAGAGGTCTTTTTAGCCATGACATGTTCCCTTCGTGACCTTGCGCTACTAACACTTCCATAGTCTTTATCGCTAGCTGCCGCCTCAACTCCATGTTCTCCTGGTAGAGTTCAGCGATAGATAGCTTTGCCTACTTCAATTGCTGAGATGGCTCTTGATCATTCACTCATGTGGTATCCATTTCCCTTGATTTTCTCCTGCTTTCATGGCTCAATCCCCCAACAGGCTCTAGCTAGATGGTGCACATGAGTAGTTCTTCGGGCAAGGATATGGCATGTGGCTCTTCTAAAAATTGGGCTTCCCCAACTTCCTTGTTCTTCCTTGGCCTACCCATTCTCCGAGGTATTTGTTGTAGGGGAGATGAGGATTCCACTATCTTTCCTCCCTATGCTAGTCTTTTCGCTTCAGGTTCCATTTGGTTTGCTCTGATTGTCTCTGTGGGTAAAAGAATAACTCCTTTCATGTCCTTGGGAATGCTTGTTGTAGGTGAGAACAACTCCCAGTCATTTTGGGGCTTGGACCTGGAAATTATGTTGCTCCGTGCACCTTTCCTTATGCTTTGGGATGTCTCCATGGCACAACCAGTATGTATTCTGCATGCAGTGTATCTGACAAATGTATAGGGAGGGAAATTTGATCAACCTGGACTGGCAAGGGAAATTGCAAATAGAGTTTGAACCTGGTTTCATGACTGAAATGAGTGCCAAGCATATGAAATTTATAACAAGTCGGGAAAAAGGAGGAATCGTACCATAGAACAGTGAATTCATGGCGACGGGATGTTTTGAATCGAATTGCAGATTTTCCATGGCACATCCCCGCATGTAGAATACAAGCAATAAGGTTTGTAGGGCATGCATGATATGAACACTGCGATTTTTCATTCCCTCGGCCTTCATGATGAACTAATAATAGTTTTTGCACTTGCCAATGCAACTTCCATTAACTACTTGACTCAACCTGGGGCATGTAGAGACTGGTTTCTTAACATGACTCAACTCTTTGGAAAAGACATACCCGTACCACTTATGCAAGTTTCGACTTTGACATCCCTTCCCATTTCCAAGGGCCAACCGACAACTTGCTGACTTCGACCCAACGGTGCTACATACCTAACTTCACATGTTTGGGTGCATGGGCCATACTCTGACTAAAACTGACTCTAAATGGAAACAAAAATGGCGGCGCTAACAGCGGGCTCCAATGGGGATGTTATCCTCCCTGCAAGGTAGCAAAGAAAAATAGACCATGTGCCTGACCATTGGGATTTTTTTGACCTTTAGACACTGAGAGAAATAAATCAAAGACAGAAAACAAACTAATCCTATCGACGCAACTTCTAAAACTTCAGCATAAACTTAGGGTCTTCACTTCGGGCTTTAATTTTCTGTTGACCTACTAGATTGACGCAAAAAAAAATAGAACGACTATTTACAATGAAAAATGACTTAAATGGATTTTATTTCATCAGATAATGCTTGAGGAACCTGTCATTTACAGGCACCCAACCAAGGCATTATCCATTTAATCCTTCTAGGAAATAAGCATTGTTCCCGTAGTACGTGTTGGTTTTGAAAGGGCCTGTCCAAAGGTCCTCGAACTTTCCATGCTTCCCTTTATCTTCATTTCTCGTGTCCCATCTCAACACAAGATCTCCAATCTGAAAATATTCCTGCTTAGAATGCTTGTTGAAGGATTTCTGTATCCTCTCCTGATGGAGCTATGATCAATCGTACACCTACTCCCTCACCTGCTACATGTGAATTAACTGGTTTATTCTACTCTGCGCGGCATTCGGCTCGACCTCCTACTCTTGCAACAAATTTCTAACTAGTGGCACCAGTGAGGTAGGGAAGATGGAGTCTGTGCCATATACGATTTGGAAAGGCGACGTTGAGATGGACTTCTTGGTGGTGACCCGATCTACCCACAATGCATAGATAAGATTTTTCTACCAAGATTTCTTATTGTCTTGCAGAAGTCTTTTGATGATCCTGGTTAGGCTCTTATTTGAGGATTATTCTAACCCATTTCCTTGTGGATAGTACACCGTAGAATTCCCTAGGGTTATATTATAATCCTGACAAAATGTTTCCATATTCTTAGACTTGAATGCGGCTGAATTGTCTGTTATGATTTTGACGGGACATCTGAACCTCAACAAGATGTTTGTCTCCAGGAATTGGATGATGACTACATCGGTATCTTGCTTTGTGGGGATTTCCTCTATCCATTTCATGAAATAGTTGGTGGCCGTGAGTATCCATTTGTGTTGCGTGAAGGATGGCGGATTTATTTCTCCTATGAAATCTAGACCCCATTGCATGAAATTTTCTTTGACTGGGATCAGCTTTAGTGGCAGGGGCTGCAACTTTATTCTCCCATCAAAAATATGACATTCGTGGTAGCTGGAAACCTCTTTATACACGTCAGTGAAGTTTGTAGTCTAGTAGTAACCTGCCCTCAGGATTTTGTGCACGGTGGTTTTCCACTAGTGGTGTCCTCCACAGTCACCTTTGTGAAATTCTTGTATGGCCCACTTCGCATCATCCTCCAGCAAACAACTCATCAATATTCCTTAGGGTCTTTCCATCTGCGTAGTTTTTTTGGAATGGAGGTATTGTCTGCTGGTCACCTTGATACCTATGCTCTTTTTGTTCCCTCTATCTGATATGAGGGACTTGAACCCTTATGAGGTCCTGATTCCTAGGCTGTGGGTCGTTATGTTCTTAGGCAGTAGGTCTGTTTCCCGTGGACATTCTCTCCATCATCTTCTCCATGGTCTTCATAATCATGTCAAATTTGTCGTCTGAGGACCGTGACATCGATGGTTGTGCATCTCCCTGGGGTATCTTATTTCCTCGATTGAACCTCGGTTTTATTTTCCCCGACACCATCATGTTTACTTCGACTTAGATAGAGTTACTCATTATAGCATCTAGACTTATTGATATTCTTTCTCTCAACAACAAGGCGAAATCAATGTCAAAGGAATCTGATTACCGTAACTGCATAGCTCCAGGGGCGGCTTGACTTCTACAAGGATTGAGTTGTACACCTTCAAGAAGCGGGCTAAGAATTCTTTCACTTTCTCTTCTAGTGCTTTCTTCATAGTATTGTACTGTGTTAACAGTCGCAAAGGGTTTTTCTTGTCCCCCCATTTATTCAGGAAAGACGTCTTGAATGTGGAAAAGTCTTGAGTGCTCACAGGCGGGAGGGATTTGAACCATTTTCTTACATCTCCTGAAAGGCTCTACGCAAACAACCTAATTTTGGCATCTTCATAGTCCACCTCCTCCAGGTCGATGAAATCATTAAACTAGTTTAGGTGCCTCTCGGCAGAAACACTTCCTTCAACGTCATAGAGCCTGATTCTCTGGCTGTAATTCCAAGGCAAGTCATGTAGTTGGGCTGATAGGATGAGGGAGGAGAATCTAGCAGCCATGTCTCTGGGGGGATTCACATTTTGAGGGATATTATTTTATATCATGGCTTGGAATTTCTTCGGGTCGAAAACAGTTTCGTCCAAGCTGGTTTACGACTTAGACCTGAAGAGAGTTTGCTCGAAAATTTTGTCAAACTCAAGGTCGTCAATTCTCTGTGCATCATCTTTGGGTAAGGAAAGGCTTATGTCCAACTAGTATAATGGGTCCGACGCTTACTCTCTAGTCCTACATAGAATCTTCTCAGGGTCGTACATAGGCTCTGTGGGGTTTGGGTCAGGATTTTCTCTGGTATATATCGTCTTTGGAGCCAGGGTTCCTAAACTGCGCTACTTGGAGCTAATGGTATTTTTGGACTGGAGTCGCCAGGGTAAGAGTTTCAACCGGTACAGATTTTTGTCCCTCTATTACCCTCAGGGGTCAAACTACAACGTTAGTCATTCTCCCAGGGAAAATCTATTGAATTTCGTCCTCGATAACGACACCAGAATGTTAGCACTCTGTAAATCTGTTCAGCTGATAAACATACGATGAAGGTAACTTTTTCAACCATCTTTGAGACTTGAAACTAGCCTTTCAGATATGGAGAGGGCTCTCTCGAGAGGTGCAGTCTCCATGCAGGATATGGATTTGAAATTAGTGGCTAAATTTAACACCTTTGATGTAATGGGTTCTGGTTATATTGGCACAAGAAAGTAAGACTTTGGCTATGGAGTCGATTTGAGGAAATGACATAGAAAAATGACTTAGTGACTGGACTTGAGAGGATAAGGCTAAGAGAGAAACAATATTCAGTGTAAAATCGTAATGTGTGGCAGGGAGAAAACACAGGAAGTTACCCGGAGCACCGTCGCGGGTGAATTCAGAGTTAGCTTTTAGAAGAAAGTGTTTTGATTAAGTAGTGCGAACAAGGGGCGCTGCGCAACGAATCCACATGTTCAAAAATCAATTCTAAAATAGACAGAAAAAAGATATGAATAAAGATGATAGGAAGAACATACACAAAGAAAGAGATGCAATACATCCAACTGCTACAATTAGAATATTTTCATCAAGTTACAGGACCTTTGCATTACATTTCGGTCAAAAACTCAATTTACATACAATAGTTATTGTCTACCAATTTTTCCAACCAACATGGCTTACATAGAAAAGATGAAATATATAAACAAGGGCGCTGCTTGGGCTACCCTGCTTTCTAACTACTAGCCCTAAAACTAGGAAACTAAGTAGTATGTGTTGGAGATTCTTTGCATGGCGCTTTCCAAAAATAGGCAATAATCATGTTTGTTTACACATGACTGTTCACAAATTTGCCACGAGGATCTGATCATCGGTCAAGTCTCGATATGAGGGAAAGATGTGTTAGTTTTTCCCTTTGGTCAGATCCCTAAGCAGACAGGTGTCTGTCAGGAACTCGCTATTTTCTATAACGGATTTGATTTCTGTTGCGCGCTCATTTGCTGGGAAAAATGTGTGCGGAAAGTGGTTGTTTGATTTTCACGACCATTATCAAAATGGTAGAGTGATTTAGTGAAACGTGTCCTTCAAAAACTTCCAATATTTGTCTTATGTTTGTGGATGCAAAGCTAAACTCCAACTAAACTTTTTTTTTCTACGCACTAGCGAGAGCCACGCAGGTTTCCTTCTCAGCTGCTTCACATTCTCTAGAATGCTTTGTATGTCTTTCCTCGGACAACCTCTGTGCTTCTAGCATTTGTACAATGGTGTCTTTCTCCTCTCTGAGTTGTATTTTTAGCCATGACACTTTCCCTTCGCGACCTTTCACTATTGATGCTTCCATATTCTTTGTCACTAGTTGCCACCTCAACTTCATGTTCTCCTGGTAGAGTTCAGTGATAGTTAGGTTTGCCTGCTTCAATTGCTGAGATGGATCTCGACCATTCTCTCCTCTGGTATCCATTTCCCTTGATTTTCTCCTACTTTCATGGCTCGATCCCCCAACCGGCTCCATTTGGATGGCGGGCATGAGTGCATCGATATGGCACGTGGCGCTTCTGAAAATTGGGCTTCCCCAGCTTCCTTGTTCTTCCTTGGCCTACCCCTTCTCCCAGGTATTTTCTGTAGGGGATACGGGGCTTCCACTATCTTTCCTCCCTGCGCAAGTCTTTCCTCTTTAGGTTCTGCATGTTTTGATCTGATCGTCTCTATGGATAAAAGGATAACTCCTTTCATGTCCTTGGGAATGCATGCTGCAGGTGAGAACGACTCCCAGTCGTTTTGGGGCTTGGTCCTGGAAATTTCGTTGATCCGCACACCTTTCCTCATGATTTGGGAGGTCGCCATGGTGTGACCAATATGTATTTTGTGTGCGATGTATCCGACAAATGTACAGGGAGGGAAATTTGATCAACTTGGACTGGCAAGGGAAATTGCAAACAAAGTTCGAACCTAGTTTCACGACTGAAATGAGTGTTGATCATCTGAAATTTATAACAAGTCAGGAAGAAGGAGGAATTGTGTCAGAGAACAGTGAATTCATGGCGACAGGATGTTTTGAATCTAATTGCATATTTTCCATGGCACATCCCCACATGTAGAATACATGCAATAATGTTTGCAGGGCATGCATGATACGAACGTTGTGACTTTTCATTCCCTCAGCCTTTAGGATGAACTGATAATATATTCTGCACTTGCCGATGCGACTTCCATTAACTAATTGACTCGACGTGGGGCATGTAGAGACTAGTTTCTAAATAGGACTCGACTCTTTGGAAAAGACATACCCATACCACTTACACAAGTTTTGACTATGACATCCCTTCCTGTTTCCAAGGGCCAACTGACCACTTGTTGACTTCAACCGCACGGTGCTACGTACCTGACTTCACATGTTTGGGTGCATGGGACATACCCTGAATAAAACTGACTCTAAATGGAAAGAAAAATGGTGGCGCTAACAGGAAGCATGGTTTATTTTTAAAAGTAGGGAAGTATTGTTATGAGTTTATATTAGTTGAGGTATGACACAATGTGCTAGAATAGTCTTATGATGGTAAAATAGTAATGAGATACATCGAGATGGTTGAAAATTTTAACCATGTTTTGAATGTAGTTAAATTGCGCCCCGTTTAGCTAGATTGAACACAATGCTCTCATTATGGTTTCGTATAATGTAAGACAATGCAAGTCGGATTTCGGACAATGTTGGATTTTATGTTTGGTCGAAGGTTTAGAATTTATTTATGTTTGCGCATGGGTTCCTATTGCGCTTGTTGCACTGTGGCGACATGATTCCTTAATATTGGATCATTGTGTGCGTTGATCAAGAAGAGCATATGATAACCTGTCTTAGGGTCTTTCCCTTCCCGATGTGGATGATGTTGTTTATTGTAATTGAGGTTTTGTACATTGTATTGTAATGTTTAATGTGATTGTCTCTCTCTCGCAGGGAAGGTTCTAGTTACTTGTGTCATTTGATGTTGTTTTGTTTGGTTGATTTGATGTTTCCTTTTAGCTTAGGAGGTGTGGTCTTGCTTGTGTCGGGAAGGATGTAAACACCTCCTTGTTCTTCAGAATAGTCTCCAGCCTTGAGACCTTAAATGGTCAAAATCCATGGGAACCTGGGCTTGAGCGTTGCTTATGTGTACTAGAGGTCCTAACCTTTCCAGGGTAGGACGAGCGAGTAGTCATTTTTATTCTTCATCTGATTGAATGGTGTATGTTTCTTCAAGTTAATTGATGTGCTAGTATTCTAGGTCATTATGTTGGTATGTGACGTGTAGTGTGTGCATTTTGTTCTTCGTCGAGATGCGATGCTTGATTGTATTATTGGCATTACTTGTCTTGCACAATATATATATATATATATATATATATATATATATATATTGTACTTGTTTTGCGTCGCTTGTTGTTATAACCATGGGGTTCATTACATTCTTTCTTCTCTATAACACTCATTGCATCAAGCGATAGTGTTACAGATATAAATAAAAAAGATCATCTTGTTTCCAAATCTTGTTTTCCTTTAACAAATAAGCATAAAATTATAGGACAAGCACATATTAAGAAGGAATAATCCATGGTGCAGAGTCATGCAACCATTATTGAAATGAGCAATGTACATAGAACAATTCTATGAAGTGTAATGTTTTTTATTTGTTTGTGTCGTTCTTTTCAAATGAAACTAATCCAAACTCTATTTGTGTTTTGCAATCCAGTGTGTTTTTTCTCAATTCAATAGTTAACTATTTTAAATTTGTATGTGTATTACTTCGTTAATGAACTATCATTCAATCCGTGCAAGTCCAAGAATTTTTCTTCAATACATTGTCCATTCACATCTGATAGAAGGATACCTAGTATGTGTCATTCCCACATCATCTTGGGTGACAATTTCTTTTGTCCACCACAAAACATTCAATATGCATATGCCTTGGAGTTTGGACATAAAATATTGACAAACCCTAAATTTCCAACCCACCACCCATAGGATAGCCACATATGCAATATTCACTTTGGATTATATGCACTACTATGCAATATGGATATATATTGTTTCATATGCATATAATTTACCAAAAAAAAGGTTGTTCCTTTTGTAATTGTTACAAACATACCTACTCTTGGGACATTGTTCTTGAGTTTCTTCTCCTACAATTTCTCTATTTAATTTTGATGTGAAAGCAATGCAACAAATGCAATGAGCCGTAAAATAAACCCTTATGTCAAAATCACATGAAATATACAATATTAACGAACGACAAAAGAGAAGCAAATAAATAATACACGGATAAAATTAGAAAAACGCACCTCTCTAATTCTCGTTCCATGTTTATTTATTTTCCCTATTTTATTTTTAAACTTTGGTGATTGTTTTGATGTATTTTACATCGAAAAAGTCAAATAGAAATGCATATCAATGGAAGTGAGATGCAAAGACAATGCAAATTGTCGATATTTTATTTTCTTTGCAACTAGAATATCTCTTATATCAGTTGCTTGCAATGTCCAACACAATTTCTTGATCCAACACAGAAACAAGAACTTTTTAAATATGTAATAAGAATATGAAAACATGTTTTCATTCAATTTATGTCATTCAGATGATGCTTAAGCTATGTCTATAGCATCGCACAACTCGGGGAAAACAATTCCAATATCAAAACAACATATCTTTTTTTTTATGATTCTCTTTGATTCCTTTTTGATCTATGTAGTTTTTGAAATAGCTTTTGACCAATTCAATCCACCCCTAAAAATGAAAAAATAATGAGGCACTAAATTATTTTTTGCATATATGATGCACATCAAGAATATTTCATCCAACCATTTGATTCATCAATACAATTAATAAAAGAGGACTGGTTTGCTTAAACATTACACCAATGCTAATGATTTGGATTTCTGTAGGAACACAATGAAATACAGAAATACACATAAACACAGAGATGCAGCGGAAATAAGACTTCATTTCATTAATAACAAATGACTGAAATATGCTTACAGACAGAATGGAAATAAACTAGCTAGGGCGCTGGTAGTTTATCT
>ML780859.1:114941-127168 GCA_009831015.1 Picea engelmannii | reverse complement strand
CATGAAAGCTTAGGATCTAGAATAACACCATTTCTTTCTCTACTACAACTCTGATTTTTCTATCCAATATCACACTATCCTCAATAACCAATTGGCTATAAATCACTATTCCATTACATGGATCTATGACACACAATAAATTTTATTAACACAACACTGCTAGAAACACCTCTAATGAACATCGCCTTCAAGAAAAATGACTCCACATAAGATGGTTACAGTAATTTTTTTTGTTCAAACCATGTAAGTCGTAACCAGCGAAAAATTTAAGGATATGATATTTATTGTAGAGTTTATAAAGGTAAGAGAATATTGTATTCAATGTCCATTTTAAGTTTGGCAAGTCATTCATTTTTTTCATTGAAAAGTATACCAACCTTGCAAATAATATAAGTGTTTCTCGTTGTAGTAGTACATGTTGTAGTATTACATGTGCACGTTTCAATGGAAAATATTAATATAGGATTGGACACCCATGGATATTGCTATGAATAATATTATGAAATAATTAAATTTCAAAAAATATCCCACTCCCAATTGAATCAAAGACAACTTTCCAATACATATAGGCTCAAAGCCATTAAAAAATACYCATTATGAGCTTAACATGTAATTTATGGGAATTGAACCCTGATGGGGAAGATAAATATCATTCCTCACAACCATCCAAGCTAAACCCAATTGACAATTTTTGCTATACATAACAGATAAATCAACTTATATATATTCTTTAATTTTTTTATGATTTGTTTATTTTTTTTTAAAAATGAGTTAAGTTAAAGAATTGAGTCCAACTCCAAGTTGAAGATCTCATTGCATTCAAACACGAGTAGTTTGGTCTTCATCAAGGTTACAAATTTGATATAACCAATGGTAAATGTTAACAAACAATTTGAGTGGATCTTGTGCTTGAATAAAAGTTTGAAGAAAACATTTTACAATTTAACACCAATGGTGGGAATCTATGTTATATTTAAATAAATGTTAACAAACAATTTGAGTGGATCTTGTGCTTGAATAAAAGTTTGAAGAAAACATTTTACAATTTAACACCAATGGTGGGAATCTATTTTATATTTAAATGCAATATATATATAGAGAGAGAGTATCCAATATTATTTAAGAATCGATACGTAGCAAATATTCCCTAAACTTTGAGATGCACAATCACATATTTGGAAAATATATTGAAAAAACCTATTATGTGATCATGTAAAATTTTTAAATTTAGGCAAAAAATATAAATATGTGCATAACTGTAATCATAGATTATACTATTTAAATTTTATTTTGAATATTGTAAGGCCTGTGGTGCCAAGCTCGGGTGCACACACTTCTGCCACAAATCGAAATGGAGGAAATTGGGCAAGAAAGACACTCAATGCAAATGAGGAGATCAAATTCTTAGTATAGGGGAGAGTTGGGGTTCCTTGGGTGCATGATACGCCAAGGGGAAACTCCACCCGAGATGCCTTGTGACATAAGTCAAACAACAGGCAGTTTGATGAAGGTTTGAGGGAATGAATTGGGTGCTCCACCAACAAAGGAAAATCGTCTAAGGCATGGGGGGTGCACTTAGTAGAGTTGGCTTGACTCACCTAAGGGGCACGCACACCCAATACAATGAGTCGGCTACACATATTGGTGGGTCGACCAAATGATATAATGAGGTGTTTGGTGGGTCAACTAGGAAAGAAGCCTGGACGTGCCCATATGAGGATTCAACCCAACCTTGTGAAGGGGCGTGACTTGGCAAACCAACAGTTTGACTCACCCGTGAGAAAAGATATGCGACAAATGGATGCCTATAAAGGACAGAGGGCTCACAACCAAGAAGGTAGCTTGGAAGAAAAGGAGAGAAAGAAGAGCTATGTAGTTCAGAGGCAGACAAAGAGGGAGAGATATGTCAAGGAGCCAATTTGCTCCACTTGGGAGGACTTGTGTTTCCTTGAGGTGGATTCGGTGGATAGATTTGGGAGAGCTTCTCTTGGTCCAATTTTGGGGAAGTCTGGAAATTCAAGTCTATTGGAAGCATGTGTGATGTAGAACCAAAATCTATGAAGTCTTCATAAACGAAGAGACAACACGTCTATAGTTGAGGGAATGTTTGAGGTGCATCGCAAAAGGTTTCAGAGATGATCGCGAGAAAGTATTAGTGTGACAAATTTATTTATGATTATCTTAGTGAGGTTAGGCGAGTCGTGTGACTATGTTAAATTTGTAAACTGAGCTAGTAGTTCTCATATCGTAACTATTTCGAAATAACAAAGACTCAATCGATTGTTAGGCATAGTTTGTGTCGCCCACACTTTATCTGTGTTTCTTTCGTTTGTTCATTTGTTCTCTTGGGTTTTCATGTTCATCGATGTATGCTTAAAAATAACTAAGTGTTAGATATATTAACAAATGTCTAAGTATACAAGACTTGCACTAGAGTAGGAGTGTGACTCATCAGTAGCCTAGAACAGAGTATGTGTATGCTCTAGGTGAAGAGGCGTAGTCCGGAAAAAGTAAACTTAGTGTTTCCAGGTAGCCAAGAAAGAAACATTTCAGTCTCTCATGCCCTCAAGAAGTGAAAGATCACAAGATTTAGCTATGCACACTATAGGGACGTGACAAATACAAAAATGAAAAAAATTAGCCTAAATTTCTTAATTTTTTTTTAAATTTAACCAAATTGGAAAATTTTCCCTCATAAAAAAAACATTGGGGTACACTACATCCAAAAATCCATTTACAACCAAAGAATATCCATTTTTTTATAGTTCTCAAAGCTCTCTTGTAGGCCAACTCCAATTACCAAACACACCATTAAGTACAAGAAATAATAGATCCATAGTCTTAGGAACTCTCAAATGCAAAATATTTGACTAGTTCACCATAACATCCATTCTCATGGAAGGCTCACCAAAAGCCACACACATGATGAAAAATCTAGGAACATTTTTCAAAAATCCTTCTTGTGACCTCTACTACAAGAGAAACTCAATCTCCACATAGAGTGATCAATATTTTGATATACATTTCCAGGAAAAAACTAAAGAAATATTGATCCAGGTGGATATTGGTGACCACCCACCTATTCCAACTGGCTCCTCGTGTTCGTTTTTGCTCATCACATGTTTATGTACTTCTTTATAATTGTGAGTTATACACTTCCAAAGCTTTCTGAAGCCTCACACATTCTCCATGTGGAGACGAGTGCTTCTCGCCTAATCCAACTGTCTTATTTTGTATGTTTTCATGTCAGCACATCTTGTTGTACTTTCAGGACTGTTTTGGGGCCCTAAACATTGTTTTTTTGGCTTGCCATAGTCAGACTATAGACGGAGTTAGATTCTGAAGGAAGAATGTGTATTTATCTGAAACACCTTTCCAAAAGGCTATCACGCGCCTAAAACAGAATTCATATGAAAAATTTATGACCCTAGGAAGTTGAGGTACCAAATTACACCAACTTACCCATAGGGCCCACATGACTTTTGGCGTTTCACCTTCTAGGGTTAGTTTTTTGGATGTATATGGTTTTGGAACTCATGAGTAATATGAAAAGGGACTATGGAGCCTCATTGTTTTCCATTATACTTAGACGGATGCATGTAGTAGCCACATCTCTCCTCAGAGATAACTACCACCATTCAAGCAAGTTTTAGTTATGCAGTTTTACAGTTTCATCCTATTTAATTATTTAATAGAAGATATTGTTCACCGAATATTTGTGTTATTCTTCCTATCTCTGTGTTTAATATATTCATTCTGTTAATCAGTTCATTCCGCTCCTAAATCTAGATCAGTGGTATCAGAACAGTCTTCTCTTCATTTTTTTTTCTTCATGCATGTCCCCAACAAGGTCTGGGTACAAGAATTTGGGACTCAAACCAATCGAGCCATTACCAGATCGGTCGCACCAATCCCGAAAAAAACCCATGGGAGACGAAAATAAAAATGATGGAGCAGGAGATCCTATTAAAATGTTGCTCGAGGAATCCCTCACATGACAAAGGAACGAAATGATGGAAAACTTCGCACAGATCCTTCGACGTTTGCCCATGGGAGAGGCATCTTCATTAGGCGGCCATGCAACCTCCTTCAAGGTACATGTAAATTTTTATATTTCATTATTTGAAGGAATAATAGATGCAGATGTTGTAGATAAATGGTTGAATCTAATCGAAGGATATTTTTCGATCCACAATTTTTTCGATTAAGAAAATATCAATTTTGCACTCATTAAGGTCGTTCCCCATGTTAAAGACTGGTGGGATACTTACTCTGAGCAAAGGGTCGTGGAGGAATCTACAATTTTTGTGGTGGCCCCTACATGGGATTCCTTCCAGGACACCATTAAAGAAATTTACTACCCTGTTGGAATCTACGAGGACCAGTACACCAGATGGACCACCCTACGTGAAGAAAAAGACCAGACAGTACTAGACTTCACTAATATTTTCCATACCCTCCACACCAAATTGGGTATCAAAGATTCTGAGCATCATTTGTTGCTCAAATACCATGGTTGTTTGCATAGATACATTCAAACATAAATGGACTTCATGGACATCGCCTCATTAGGAACAACTTATAGATATGCTATCAAAATCGAGTAGAAATTTAAGAAAAAATGACAAGAGTTTGGATCTGCAAACCCCTCACAGCCGAAGTAGGGAAAAGGAAACCCCAACCCACATAGAATGGGACCAAGTCGATATGGCTACCCTTGGGACAATCCGTCCAAGCCACAACACAAGAAGGGAAATGAGAGGACGAAGAAGGACACGAGAAAATGGTGTGAGTACCATAAAATTCCTTGGCACAACACCGACGAATCCCGCTCCAAGTAGTCCCTCGTGGCTGAGCTAAAGGATTCCGAGTCAGAGGTCGATTTTGATTCTAAGTCAAATATTGAAGGAGGAAAGTGAATTATCGATGTTGAACCCAGTGCCACGGTCACTACCACCAAGTTCCGACCAAGCGAACTAGAAGAACCAGAGGAAGGGGAACACCTCTTTCACTCGTAGATGTGGGTCAAGGGGGCTCTGATTCACTTCATTGTCGACAATGGTAGTTAGAAGAACCTGATTTCAGTAGAGGTCATTAAGCGACTGAACCTGCCAATGAAACCACACCTACATCCCTACACCATCGGCTGGATTTGTCAAGGAAGAGATCTTTGTGTCAGCCAACAATGTCTTCTTCCCTACGACATCAAGCCTTTCAAAGATGAGGTACTGTGTGATATTTATCCCCTTGAAGTTTGTGATTTTATTTTAGGACAACCATATTTGTGGAAGCTTCATGCTATGTATGACTCTAGACCCCGCAGTTTTATTATTACTTTGGGTAGACAATTGTACATGATCCCAGAGGTGGCACCGCCTACTGCTATTTTTTTAATCTCTGTTAAGCAATGTAGTAAGATCATTTCACAAACTGAGAAGTTCTTCTTCTTTGTGATCCATTCTCACAGTAAGCACAAGGTCACCACCACATATGTTCCCTCTACACAACGTCTCTCTTTGCACCAGAAGCAAGTGGATGGGATCGTGGAAGAATACAAAGACATATTCGTCTCACCTACAGGGGTACCGACACACTACCAAGTCAAGCATCCAATTGATCTGACCCCTGGCGCACCTCTCCCTAATGGACCAATATATCGGCACTCACTGATGGAGAATGATGAAATCAGGTGTTAGATCCAAGAGATTATTCAAAAGGGGCACATAAGACCCATATCCTCCCCTTTCGGAAGCCCGATTGTATTGGTGCAAAAGAAGGGAGAGACTTGGTGAATCTGCATTGATTACATAGCCTTAAAAAAAATCACAGTCAGGAATCGCTACCCCATTCCCAGGATCGATGACCTTCTTGACCAACTCAAGGGGGAAAATTTCTTCAGAAATATTGACCTAAAGTCTGGCTACCATTAGGTTCCCATCGAACCAATTGATGTCTGGAAGACAACCTTCAAGTCTAAATAAGGTCTCTATGAATGGCTAGTCATGCCCTTTGGCTTAACAAATGCACTAGCCAATTTCATGAGGTTGATGGATGATGTATTGAGACCCTTCACCAACTCCTTTGGGGTAGTATATTTGGATGACATCCTCATCTTCAGCGGAATGTGGGAGGAGCACATGCAGCATATTCAACAATTTTTTAGCACTCTGCAGCAGCACAAGCTTTATGCCAACTTGGGAAAATGCTCTTTTGGCATGAACAGGGTCCAATACCTAGGCTGCATTGTTGATGAGAATGGGGTACATGTTGATCAAGCTAATATCCAAGTCATCTGTGACTGGCCAGCCCCGACAACACTGACCAAGTTTCAGAGCTTCTTAGGACTCACCAATTTCTACCGACGGTTCTTGTTGGGATTCTCCCATATTGCCTGGGCCCTCATCCAGGTGACCAAGGGAAGTGGTAGGGCCAATTTCATGTGGGGGAAGGAGAAAAAATGAGCATTCAAAGATATCAAACATCGCTTGTGCTCAGCTCTAGTACTCTCCTTGCCCGATCTACAACAACCATTCGAAATTGATATTGATGCATATGACTATGTTGTGGGCATAGTTCTCACTTAGCACAGGCATCTGGTGGCATACCATAGTGAGACACTCTTCGATATTGTTGAAAATACCCCACCTATTAAAAGGAAATGTATTCCATTGTACAAGCCTTTTTTCAATGGAAACATTACATTCTGGGGAAAGAGACGATCATACACACTGATCACAAGCCTCTGCAGTTTATACAAACATAGCGGAAATTGCAGAACAACCGCCATCAGAAGTGGTCCACCTACCTGTAGCAGTTCCATATCAACATCAATTGTAAGACAAGTATCTCCAATCATGTCATTGACTGCCTCAGTCGGCCTCTTGTGGTGGCACTTATCGATGTGCTTCATTCCTATGGACATGAAACATCAGAGTAGCCCCAACTTTACCAGCAAGATCCAGACTTCACCGCCACACATTAGCTCTTGGGTACAAGGGCCATTGTCACTAATTTTCACATTGAGGATGGACTCTTATGCCACTTGGGCCATATTTGTGTTCCTACAACTGAGCGTGAAAAGATGATTTGGGAAGCCCACTACAATCGGGTGGCAGGACATTTTGGTGTAGAGAAAATTGTGGTCGTTATTCAGAAACATTTTTACTGGCTAAAAATTCAACAGGACATTAGAAAATATATAACATCTTTCACTGCATGTGCCATTTCCAAGCCGACCATCAATACACAAGGATTATACACCGCTCTTCCTATTCCCGAGAAGCCATGGGAATCCATCTCCATGGATTACATGTCTGGTTTTTCATCCACCAAGCATGGAAATGACTGTGTGTTTGTGGTCGTTGATCAATTTTCAAAGATGGCCATCCTCATAGCCTATAAGAAGAATGTCACAGTGGCAGATACTACCAATATCTTCTTCGAACGAGTTTGGGTTCACTTTTGGATACAACAGACCATCATCTCCGACCGAGACAATAGGTTCCTCAACACCTTTTGGTCGAGTCTATGGTCTCTATTGGACACCAAGCTCACAAAATCCACTTATTTCCACCCCCAAACCGATGGCCAAACTGAGTTCGTCAATCAGATGATTGTACACATCCTGCGCATGTACAATTCTAAGCATCCCCGTACATGGGACAAGAGTCTCCCATATGTCCAACACAACTACAACAGGGCTCTCCATAGTTCCACCGTCCATAGCCCATTTCAGGTGGGTCTAGGATTCCAACCATTGGAACCCATTGATGTTGCACTTCCTCTTGCCACTGCATAGATAGAATCTTCCCTTGATCAGTCTGTGATCAACAAAGCCACCATATTCATTGAGTGGATTCAACACATCCACCAACAGGTCCAGGATATTTTGCAGAAATCCAATGTTAAGTACAAGCAGTGTCATGATAAACATAGGGTACCACACCAGTTTCATGTTGGTGACAAAGTATGGATACATTTGCAGAAGGAACGTCTCACTAGGCCCCATTGGAAGCTTCGGCCCCTTAGTTATGGACCTTACACTATCACCAAGGCCGTGGGTAGCAATGATTTTTATCTCAACACTCCATCCTTCCTTGGTCTACATCCTGTATTCAATGTGGACATCCTTCGGCCATATTTTCCACCATTATTGGACACCTCTGAGATCGCCAAACAACTGACACCAACAAAGCTCAATCTTGACTGCATGGAACAAGCATCCACCAATCAGATTGTGGACACACAGGTCAAGGGCACTCGCCAGCAACAGATCTAGCTTTATCGGGTTATCAAGGAAGGGAAACTCCTACACCAAGGCAAGTGGTTCACCCGGGGCCAAATCAAGAAGAAGTTTCCTCACCTGATGGGGGAACTCAACACAATGGATACTATTTATTATTAAGGGGGGAGGATTGATCCAGGTGGATATTGGTGGCCACCCACCTATTCCAACTGGCTCCTCATGTCTATTTTTGTTCAGCATGTATTTCTATACTGCTTTATAATTGTGAGTTCTACACTTCTGAGGTTGTCTAAAGCCTCACACATTCTCCAATTGGAGACGGGTGGCCTATCGCCTAATCCAACTAGCTTATTTTGTATATTTTCATGTCATCACATCTTGTTGTACTTTCAGGGCTATTTTGGGGACCTAAACATTGTTTTTTTGGATCACCATAGTCAGATTGTAGACAGAGTCAAATTCTAATGGAGAAATGTGTATTTCTCTTAAATACCTTTCAAACGGGCTATCATGCACCTAAAACGAAGGTCGTATGCAAAATTTATGACCCTAGGAAGTTGAGGTACCAAATTACACGAACTTACCCATAGGGACTGATCTGAAAATAGAAGGCTGACTTGTTATGCTATGCAAGCACCCTCTACCTCATAAAAATAAACCTTAACGGGACCTTGCTTCATGTGTTCAAATATGAAAGATAGTTTATGTGTTTAGTTTATGTTTCTTCTTTGCAATGTACATGTGTGAGGAATGTTCTTTTAAAAGGTTATTCATGTGTTATAAACCAATACACAGCAATAAAAAGTGAAGCAAATAACACAACCAACTCACAACAATAGCAAGATGATAAAGGAGTTCACCCCTCTCTGGGCTACATCTCCTTGAGCCTCCTTCAATGGACTTGGCTCTTTGGGATTAGTTTGTCAAATGATATTTACAAGCTGCTGCTCAACTCCAATGGATTTACAGACTGTACCATTGGATTCAGAATACATAAAAACCCCAAAAATGACTGTTAGAACTCTGAAAATGGACAATGGTTCATCCAACAATGACCTCTTCTACATGTGACCTCCAAGCTTCCCTGAGCTTCAATGAGGAAAAAACAATTGTAAAATTCCTCCAATGGATCTGAAACCTATTCCAAAATGTTCAGAGCATAATAATCAGTCAGAAATGACTATTCAGTCTCAGAACATGGATATGTGCTCATCTGAGCAATGCCTCAAACAATGAGGGCTTTAAGGCTCCCTGGAGCTTCCTCAAGCTTCAATGGTTAAAAACCTGCATAAGGAGTCTTCAAATTCCTGTGAAAACATCTCCAATGGACTCATAACATCCAAAAACCCCTAGCTGGGCTTTTACAGCACCTGATTTGGTCAAAAACTCCAAAAGTTATGGCTTCTGCCATTTTTCCCCTTCAAGCTCTGTTACTCGTTCGCCATTCTGCACCTGTGGGAAAAAGTGAACCTAGCTCTGAGCGTTTTCGGTCACAAAACCCAACACCCACACGCGTTCTAAAAATGGTGTCAAACTGTCGAACTGTTAGCGCAACTATAGCCCCCGAGGACGGAGGTGTTGGGCGCATGGGGCCATGTGGCCACGTTCCCCGCGCTAAAATAGGAACCCGTTCCAAGGTTAAGCCTGGGTTTGACATGTGGCAGGCGCATGTTTGTATTACCGTTTTACAAATCAAAACGAAAACCCAAAACCACGCGCGCAACCGTATGTGGTCATGTGTAAATAAAAACACAATGGAACCGGGGTAATAACCCAAACCGCGCGTGCGCAAACATTATAATATGGTCACATGTAATGATATATGACCGCGGGTTATAACCTTTGAAACCCCGCCATTTGATCAAATGTAAAGTTGTATTTAATAGAACCACTATTGGAACCGCGCTCCATTTGATAATGGGTCATATGGCCCACGCAATATAACCGTGGGTTTTTAAACCACAACTTTAAAACCATAACACCGCGTGCTATTTAAAACCGGGTCATATATTAAACACCAAACAATAACCCCAACCGCGCGAATGGCATTTGTACATGGGCGTGGTCACATGTCACTGGTTAAAACTGTGGGTCAAGTTTTTAAAACACCGCGCCCATTTCACATAACATTCCCGCGCCAAAATAAATGTTTCGGCCATATGAAACATTTCACCGAAAACCGCGGGCTACGTTTGTAATACTCCCGCGCGCAGATAATACCTGTCACGTGTATAAACAATAAAATATAACCATTTGTTTTATTTGGTAACCACCGCGCGCGCCAATTCCGAAAGGCCTAGGGTCATATAACACTTGCCACGAGACCATGGGTCGAGGCTTAAGCCCCGGCCCGCCCTTTTCCATGCAATACAATGTATCACTTTAAATAAATGTGTGGGAACTTTCATAACAAGAAACACGTGCGGAGAGTTGGCTAGCCGAGTTTGCAAAGGTGTTATGTGGAGGAGAGGTCCAGGGTTCAAACCCCGTGGCCTCCAAAACATTTTGTATAAAAACCAACGAGCCAATAGACGAGGGACACGTGGCGCCCATGGATTGGGCCACGTGTCTCTTTATTATTCGCCTCAAATCGGACACGTGTCAACCCTGTATTCGCCGACAACCGTCCAATTGTAACACGCCACATCAAATACCTACCATGTCAGCTGTATTGTCGCCACGTCAGTTGTACGGTCTCTGCCACGTCAGTTGTATGGCCTGCCCAGTCAGCACCCTTTTTTTTTCCTGTTTGGCGATTCGAACAGATCACGATATATCTCACTCCCGATGTCCGTTTGAGACGAAACGAATTGCATTGGGTTCGTGACGACGAGGGATACAAACCCATTTGTTTTGAGGCAATTCCGAGAACTTTGATTTTTGAGGTAAAATTTGACCCCTGGTCCAGATTCTGATCACGCCTTCCCACTGAAAGGATTTTGGACCCACAAAAGCTTATAATTATCGATCTGAGCTTCAATACTCTTCTCCTTTCAAGTTCTATCAACTGATTCTACTTGAAAAGTCTTTTCGACAATCACCTGGGTACCTTGACATGCCTTGCCTTGCAACTGGCTATGTCCCTCAACCACTGCTCTCTGGCTGCTGTTGACCCACTGTTCTCTCTGCGCTTGGAAGACTTCCAGCCTTCCCACTGAGAATCAAGTCCCTCTTTCAAACTCTTTGGCATCAACAATCCGCTCTCCAATGGCTGTAAAACTTACCTGCGACATCTTGTCACAAGCCAAGAAAACCATCAATCTTGAAAACAAATTGACACAAGACTGAAAATAATGACAACAAAGTCTTTTTGTTCTGCAAGCAACTATCGCATCTTGTGCTTCATCAAAGCACATGGTGTTTTCCTCCTTCTCAATGTACTCAAAAATGACTTACAAGCCAACATACATAGTCGACTAAACATAAGTCGAGAAATATGAACGACATAACATAGTCGCCAAGATAAAATCGACACAAGTCGAGACTCATGTGAAACATGTCAACCATCCAAAATGACAAGTCTAAAGACATGATAAATTATCATTCTACAATCATGACTCATCCATGATGACAATCATCAAGTTCATTGTTTTATGCACTCACAAAACCATATGCATATGCATAGCTCTTCAACTCTCCTTCCTGTAGAAACATAGGTACTCAAACCCAAGGCATGTGGGTACTAAAGAGCTGAAAATGAAAAGTATATGTGGCTGTAATAAAATGAACAGCATACCCCTCTTTTACATGTTCTTGAATGAGGTGGTATAACACAAGTATGCTTTCAAAAATGAATGCCTACACAAGCAAACTTGCATCTTTGCAACTTATGACAACTACTGCAACTTGTGAAACTTCAACAAGATGAAAAGATAAGGCTGCAATGTGCATCTACTGCAGAAAAATGAAAGCCTTACTTACTCAAGAAATCTAACCATTTCTTACCAAGCCAACTCAATGGCGAATCCTTCTGCTGAAAGTT
>ML780859.1:94237-114754 GCA_009831015.1 Picea engelmannii | reverse complement strand
CTTTCACCTTGAAAACCTTCTTGAGGAGGTGAACTTGAAACAAAAATTGTGCTTGAAACTTTTTCATTAGTTTCCTCAACCTTGGAATTTGTTTCATTAATTCTTTCATAACCAAGACCACAATATTTAGGTCTCTCTTCAACGGTAATAGGCTCAACAATGCCTTGTGCATGCTTGCCTAACTCTTTACCTTCATAGCCCATTTTTAACAATAACTTGGACCCTATTCCTTTTGTGTGATTTTCAAAAACACCAAAGCATTCTTCTTGAGAGGAATTTGAAGACAAACTAACATTACATACCTCATAGTCATGCATGTACTTGGTAAGGGTTTCCTTTGCCTCTTGGAGTTGATTCTCCATCTCCTGCAACTTTTCAAGAAGTTGGTCTTTCTCCTCCTTCATGGCCATCAACTGCTCTTGAAGGGCAATGCTCTCTTCCCTATCTTTCCACAACTCTTGTACCATATACTTCATGGTTAGCAATGCATTAAACATTTCTTTGTCAAAGAACTTAGATTTGGAAGATGTAGGAGAACTATCAATGTTTGAAGCATCCTCCATACTTGCAAGATAACAAACTTCAACACAAATCTTGCACAAATACCAATAGCTAAAAATCAAGCTATCATTGGCAAATACATGAGAAAAATAAACTATGCTCTGATACCATCGGATCTGAAAATAGAAGGTTGACTTGTTATGTTATGCAAGCACCCTCTACCTCATAAAAATAAACCTTAGCAGGACCTTGCTTCATGTGTTCAAATATGCAAGATAGTTTATGTGTTTAGTTTATGTTTCTTCTTTGCAATGTACATGTGTGAGGAATGTTCTTTTAAAAGTTTATTCATGTGTTATAAACCAATACACAGCAATAAAAAGTGCAGCAAATAACACAACCAACTCACAACAATAGCAAGATGATAAAGGAGTTCACCCCTCTCTGGGCTACATCTCCTTGAGCCTCCTTCAATGGACTTGGCTCTTTGGGATTAGTTTGTCAAATGCTCTTTACAAGATTTTTCTCAACTCCAATGGATTTACAAACTATACCATTGGATTCAGAATACATAAAAACCCCAAAAATGACTGTTAGAACTCTGAAAATGGACAATGGCTCATCCAACAATGACCTCTTCTACATGTGACCTCCAAGCTTCCCTGAGCTTCAATGAGGAAAAAACAACTGTAAAAGTCCTCCAATGGATCTGAAACCTATCCCAAAATGTTCAGAGCATAATAATCAGTCATAAATGACTATTCAGTCTCAGAACATGGATATGTGCTCATCTGAGCAATGCCTCAAACAATGAGGGCTTTAAGGCTCCCTGGAGCTTCCTCAAGCTTCAATGGTTAAAAACCTGCATAAGGAGTCTTCAAATGCCTGTGAAAACATCCCCAATGGACTCAGAATGTCCAAAAACCCCTAGCTGGGCTTTTACAGCACCTGATTTGGTTAAAAACTCCAAAAGTTATGGCTTCTGCCATTTTTCCCCTTCAAGCTCTGTTACTCGTTCGCCATTCTACACCTGTGGGAAAAAGTGAACCTAGCTCTGAGCGTTTTCGGTCACAAAACCTAGCACCCACGCGCGTTCCGAAAATGGTGTCAAACTGTCGAACTGTTAGCGCAACTATATCCCCCGAGGACGGAGGTGTTGGGCGCATGGGGCCATGTGGCCACATTCCCCGCGCTAAAATAGGAACCCGTTCCAAGGTTAAGCCTGGGTTCGACATGTGGCGGGCGCATGTTTGTATTACCGTTTTACAAATCAAAACGAAAACCCAAAACCACGTGCACAACCGTATGTGGTCATGTGTAAATAAAAACACAATGGAACCGGGGTAATAACCCAAACCGCGCACGCGCAAACATTATAATATGGTCACATGTAATGATATATGACCGTGGGTTATAACCTTTGAAACCCCACCATTTGATCAAATGTAAAGTTGTATGTAATAGAACAACTGTTGGAACCGCGCTCCATTTCATAACGGGTCATATGGCCCACGCAATATAACCGTGGGTTTTTAAACCACAACTTTAAAACCATAACACCGCGTGCTATTTAAAACCGGGTCATATATTAAACACCAAACAATAACCCCAACCGCGCGAATGGAATTTGTACACGGGCGTGGTCACATGTCATCGGTTAAAACCGTGGGTCAAGTTTTTAAAACACCGCGCCCATTTCACATAACATTCCCGCGCCAAAATAAATGTTCTGGTCATATGAAACATTTCACCGAAAACCGCGGGCTACGTTTGTAATACTCTCGTGCGCAGATAATACCCGTCACATGTATAAACAATAAAATATAACCGTTTGTTTTATTTGGTAACCACCACGCGCGCCAATTCCGAAAGGCCTAGGGTCATATAACACTTGCCACGAGACCATGGGTCGAGGCTTAAGCCCCGACCCGCCCTTTTCCATGCAATACAATGTATCACTTTAAATAAATGTGCGGGAACTTTCATAACAAGAAACACGTGCGGAGAGTTGGCTAGCCGAGTTTGCAAAGGTGTTATGTGGAGGAGAGGTCTGGGGTTCAAACCCCATGGCCTCCAAAACATTTTGTATAAAAACCAACGAGCCAATAGACGAGGGACACGTGGCGTCCATGGATTGGGCCACGTGTCTCTTTATTATTTGCCTCAAATCAGACACGTGTCAACCCTGTATTCGCCGACAACCGTCCAATTGTAACGTGCCATGTCAAATACCTGCCACGTCAGTTGTACGGTCACCACGTCAGTTGTACGGTCTCTGCCACGTCAGTTGTACGGCCTGCCCAGTCAGCACCCTTTTTTTTTCCTGTTTGGCGATTCGAACAGATCACGATATCTCTTGCTCCCGACGTCTGTTTGAGACGAAATGAATTGCATTGGGTTCGTGACAACGAGGGCTACAAACCCATTTGTTTTGAGGAAATTTCGAGAACTTTTATTTTTGAGGTAAAATTTGACCCCTGGTCCAGATTCTGATCAGGGCCCACATGAGTTTTGGCGTTTCACCTTCTAGGGTTAGGTTTTTGGATGTCTAGGGTTTTGGAATTCATGAGTAATATGAAAAGGGCCTATGGATCATCATTGTATTCCATTATACTTAGACGGATGCGTGTAGTGGCCACATCTCTCCTCAAAGATAGCTACCACCATTTGAGCAAGTTTTAGTTCTGTAGTTTTACAGTTTCATCCTATTTCATTATTTAATAGAAGATATTGTTCACTGAATATTTGTGTTATTGTTCCTATCTCTATGTTTATTGTATTCAGTCTGTTAATTAGTTTGTTCCGCTCCTAAATCCAGATCAACTTTGGTTCTTCAACAAGGAATCATGTTCCTTGAAGAGACATTAAGGATGGGTATAGACCTTGATAGAAAACTCAATAATTAGGTATCTTGGGGGGAAAGTCACCCACCGAGTATTTAACATTCAAAGGAACTACCACTCATGATTTTTGTAGATCAAATAGAGTAGAGAGTCGAGACCCAAGCACAGAGCAACCATAACGCCAAGAGAGTTATAGTTTGAGTGAATCCATGCCAAACATTTTGGAAAGGTATCCCTTTCAAGCCATGATGTCCACAATGATGCTAGAACATAGCTCTGAAGAAAGAGGTGATAGAACAATAATAAGAAATCAATAAGGATAATGGCTTCTTCCATTCAACCTGAAATAAATTTCAAGTGACAAAAGACCAACACATTCTTGAGCCTAAACTATCGACCAACATAAGTATTAGAGGCCCTCTATTAGGGAGGGTTCCCCAAATAAATATGTAGAATTCAACATATAAAATGAGGAGCATTTCCCATAATTATGCTTTGACACATACACACAAGTGATTATAGGGGTAGAAGGAAAACAAGAAGTGGTATTCAATAAATAGAAAAAACTTGTCAAGCAATTAGGAATAATTTCACTATTGGATTCCCCACATTTTGGGTGTAGTCAATCCATCAATTTGTGCATCTGATTCTTAGTCAGTCGATTGTATGGAGGGGTCCTCTGACTCAATAAGCCATATCACGTTGACATCAACACAATGAGCCAAGAATTGGGGCTTCCTATAGAAGGAGATGATTTCACTGATGCAAAATGGCCAAGAATGTCGCACTTGAGGACATGTATACAAAGTATGGTACATGAAAAGGGTCAGTAGGATCGATAATCATAGAGATAAACAATGCTAGAGTTCAATTCACCACACAAATAGTTTCCTACAAAATGTTGCACAAGTGTCACAAGGACGAGTTCCCAAGGGGGGGATTTATCTTCACAGAGTGATGTGTTGATGGAGTTATGATGGCTTGGGAACTATAGTCACTGAATGAATTCATACAATATTTCTTGGAAGTGTATTATTTCACAAGGATTTTCACTACAGTTGGGTGTTACTCATGCTAGACATGATAGTATGGAAGCCACCACTAGGCCACAAGTATGATGCACATGTCTCACCATCATTCTATGTGAAAACCTTCCTAGAGCTCTAATAAAACAAATATACGAAGATCTAGGTCGTGAATAACACCTCTTTCGAGCTATGGTTTACAACATTGACCAAAGCGACTGCACTAATACTCCTCATAATGTGAAACATCATAGACATGTGTAAGGACTACCTCTTGTTTGGTTGTACTTTCCATAATGTTTTCATCACCCCACATGTAGATATGAAGGTTGAAGCATGGATGTTCCCTTTCTATATCACCAAGGAGTAAATTCAATAGGTCTATTATCACAGAAATTTCGTCCACAAATGGTTACAAGAATTCAGCATTGTCAAACAGTTATGAAGTCATCCATGGACTTGAATTAACACAAAAGAATTCATAAAGGGTCAAAAACTATACAAAATAGTGAAAAATTGAAGGGTGCTATGAAGACATTGGGCGTGTGCGCACATGTGTGAAACAGAAACACACGATTCACACACATGCGCACGATGCATGACTGTTGTCGCAAAAATCCGCACACCTGAGAAACAGTTCATTTATGAGAGTGGTCGACCTCCCACCCACTTCTGGTTCAGCTTCCAAGATGATTTGACACTCAAATATGGACTGGATTCGAATGGATGGTTGGCCAAAGACCTAGAAATGCCCTAATTAGCCTCTTTACACACTACAAACTAGTTGAACAATAGCTCAAAGGAATGTTATAAACAAGCCATGGATACACTTCATTTTTCAAGGAATTCAAAGCAAAGTTATGTTGCCATTATTCTCTTAAGGACTCTTCTATCCTTGCCAAGAGTATACTTGCATCATTGCATTGGGAAATCCATCTCACCCATTGAGTGGATTAGCAAAGAATTCTTTCACCATTTTCATTTTTCTTTTCAAAGTTGTAAGAAGAGCTTACTTGTGGGGGTCCAAGAGCCCTCCCTTGGAGGAAGAAGGGAATCATAGTCCCCTTGATTCTCGGTGTTTTCTTTCACTACTATCAGCCTTATCATTGGTGACACGGGTCTCATTGTTCTTTTTGTCTCTATGTCCCTATGCTTATAAATTTAGTTGTTGTTTTATTTCTTAGTTTAATTCTTAGTTGTTATTTTATATTTCTTTTTCTAACCCTTTTTCTTACAGCTGTCCTGCTCAGCAGACCCAACTGAGCTTGAAAGCACCTCTATTTTTCTCACTAAGGTGACAAAAGAGGCGCAACAGATTGGCAACTCCATTGGGGAAAGGTATCAATTTCCTAACCCATTTGGGTTTTTCTAGCTCTTCTTTTAGTTTGTTTAACTTGAAGGTGCACTAACCGGCCTAAACCGACCTACCAATCATCCAATTCCAAGTTGAATTGGGAGAAACACATTCGGATTTTTCATTCTCAACCGTGTGTCACCTGTGCGTGGTTTTTTAGGCCCACATACGTGCATCGTGCGCACATGTGCTTAAGTCACTATTATTTTCTACGCACGTGCGCTTATTGAGTCTTCTTTGTTCGCGCACATGCACTCTGTGTGCCTCTGTCTCCACTGAGACCTGTGCATCTGTGCAAAAATTCACATTGTAAAGTTGTTGAGATGTGGGGAAGGCCATTTTCCTTCTCAAGAGTGATTTCAAGCATGTTTTAAAGCTGCACCACACTTAGTCCCCTCATCATATAAAGGGGTTAGTCACAACACATAGGCACTTAGGGGGTTAAAATCAATTTCTTCTTTTGCTTTCATTTTCGCCACATGGATGGCTTGTTTTGACTCACAATATAAGTTGGAAATCATTTTTAATCACATTTAACTTGCATTGGGACTAGAAGTTGGATAACAATCACTTAGTATGCTTTTCTCTCGCGCATCCAAGCGATCTTGAGAATCAGAAAAAGATTGTGAAACGATTTCATCTCCCTTAAGAACATTAAAACCTTTAGGAGAGGACAACAACCCTTCTTGGGACTCCTCTTTTTTTATTTTTTCAAACACACCTTAACATTGTAACATGCCCATACATGCCCACATGCTACAAAGATAGGATAGTGTTGAAATTTACTTTCTTATATCAAATCACTAGGGAAGTTTAAAGGTTTTGTAATGGGCCCATACATGCCCACATGATCAATCTAGGATAGTTTCAAATATTTTCTTAGATTACATCACAATAGGGAGTTAAAGGGATAGTAACGGACCCACATGTCCACATGCTAGCTTCCTAGGGACTTTTGAATTATGCAAGGTTGTACCAAAGGCATTTAGTTAATTAGGTAATAAACACTTGTAAGGACCAAGCGAAGTCCACATGCAACAAGGTGACATCTAATTCACTAAAAATTGGCACACTTTCACTCACACACAAAAGTCACTTATCACTCACATAGCTTCTTCTTGAAACGTGGAGGTCAAAGTAAGTTTCCTCCAAAGGGATTCCAAAAACACTCCACCCTTTTCTTTATGAAACTATCCACTCCCATTTTAATTCAACGAGGTTGGTTCACACCCCCAACCTCTCAAAACAACTACATCTAATTTTTTTCTTAAAACTCACTAAGTTTTCCTCCACAGGAGGTGCCAAAAGACTTTTTTTAGTCTAGGTAGGATTTCTGGGATAGGTATCCAAATAACTCCCCGTTATCTGGTTCTCACATTGTCAAAACCATAGAAGTTGTCAAATAGAGAACTGAAAATCCTCTAAGTCAAGTGTTCCTAACACCATAAGGCAGGGAGATACCGATGAAGGGTTGAAGGTCGAGGTCCGGTTTTTCTGTGCATCCCCCCTTGAGGCACCCACCTCTTGGACGAGATCCAGCCTGTGACCCATTTCTTAGGTCGAAAATCTAAATGTCGCACTTTGACCGAGGTACCTAGTGACCAAATTTAAGACATCTACCCAGGTGGCAATTGTGGGTTGTAATTGCACCTTGATTGGATTTTGTGTGGCTATTGGGAAATATCGCCAGCTCTTTCGGGATATGCCCCCTCTACCCCTCATTATAACCAATTATTTCATCCTTCACTAGTTTCTCTTCCAGTGACTTCAGACCCCACTGTTGAGTACTATTGGAAGGTCCAATGCTATTTGAGAGGAAGGACGTTACATATTCTAGGACATGAGCATTTGTTTTGTTTTGATTCCCCACACAGACAAAACCCACTTATCCACATATATGCTTCTTTTTCAAAACATTTTATGTATGATGCACTTCTGACTACATTTTGATTTGGATATATATATTGTGTAAAGTTCAAAGTTTGAAACACAAAGGCTCTTGTTTCTTTATTACTCTCGCCACCATTTGCACACATTGACTCATCTAGTTGGACATCATAGGGGGCCCACAAAATCCGCATCGTTCACGACGCTTGCTAAATCTCCCTCCTATATTAGGGGGAGTGTCTGGTCTTGCCCACTCATCAGCACCACCTTCACACACTCCTGTGAGTACTACTGTTTTAGGATTAGCTTTGTTTGGTTCTAAATTACTTGGGTCCACTTCCCAAGGTCATCCATCCACTCGCTCTCCTTTACACGGAAGTGGGGGACCAACTTCCTCTCAAGGGGGAAGTACCAACCCACCTAGCCCCCCTCAAGGGTCAGGTTCACAACACACTTACACCATGGTTGGAGCTAATCCTCCCCCCCCCAATACAGATGCCATATTTGGCCTCTCTCAACATACTAGATCTAAGCAAACTCACCAATGATCCTATATTGCATGCCCCCACATGGCCTGCAATGCCCACCAAACTACCTTCAGACATACCCAAGTTTGAAGGAAAGGTAGGCAACAACCCATCCAACCATGTCATGACCTTTCACCTATGGTTCTCTTCCAATATCATTATGTATGATTCCATCAGACTACGATTATTTCAATGCACACTCACTGGCCCATCGGCCAAATGGTATGTAGAGGAAAAATCAAGGTCCCATGCGACTTTTGAATCCTTGGCCAAAGCATTTTTTAGATTCTTCCAACTACCAATCCGCCACGACAATGGTCTAGAACTACTCTCTAATTTCAAACAAACCTCAGCCACACATATCTCTGATCATATTCATGAGTGGCGTAGGTGACATAGTTTGTGTAAAGAAGAAACCATCAAGCAACAGTGTCTTGACTGGTTTCTTAGATCACTTGTCTCTCTCCTCGGTAAGGATGTAGCTTCCACCTTCCCTCAATATGAAGAGGAAGCCATCAGTAAGGCTCAACAGTATGACCTCATCTATGCACAGTCAGGGTACTTATACACTGTACTTCCTGATCTTCCAAAACCTGTGCCATTTGGCCAAGACAAACCTGGGATGTCTCACTCAGCAGACGGATTGATTGGTACCACCACTCACCACGGTACACAACCCCAACCACCAACGATGTATGGAACACCTCAATACCCGCCGACATACGGGGGAACTTCTTATTACCCCCCACCCCCTTATCAACAACCATACCCTATTGTCATGCCTCCACCCATCAATGGGCCACCGTTGGCACCCCCCATACACCCACCTATTCAAACGAGTTCTGGTACCCCCTCTACCTCAGCTTATAGTACTAGCAAAAGCACTGCACCCTCCTATGTACCTTACGGATCGTTACCCCCATAGAATCTGTACTTTCCATTTCCTGGTCCCCTTGGTCCCCCACAACCCATGTCTCCCCCACATCCTCATGTTGGGGTGAATTTTGTTCAACCCTCTCCTGTTCAGCAATATCAAAACTTCGAACAACTGAATACGGAAAATCCGACCCATCCGTCGAACAATGCCAAAAGGAAAGGACGAAATAGGAACAACAACAACCCAAGTCAAGGCAGGAATCAACCCCAGCAGAACCAACCCACTGGGGGAAACCAGAACCAAGGGAATCAGAACCCCCAGGGGGGAAATAATAATAGGCGTCAAGGGAGAAATAACAATACTGTTAAAACCAACTTCCCGTGTGCCCTTTGTGGTGAGTTCAGCTATTACACTCATCATTGCCCCCAAATCGTTGATTTCAAACAGTTGAGAGACTCAGGCAGTCTACCTCATCCTCCAGCACCGCCTGCTCCTCAGCAGGCACCACAAAAATACATGCAATAACCCCCCCTACCGTGATGCAAAATCCTATTCCACACCAAGGTGTGATAAACACTCAACAGGATGCACAACATCCCCCACCTCAGGTGGGACAATACCTCAACCCAAACAATCCAGTAGATCGCACGATACTCCTCACTAGTGAGGAAGAAATCCTTCTGCAAACACGTAATCATTAGCATCATGCACCCACTCAGTCTCCTCCCATCCCTCTAGAGACAAACCCTGCACCGACGGGACCCCCGTTGGTGATTCCTTTCCCTAACACAAGGCCACATCTTTGCATCCCTCGCATCCCATTATGTAGGAATTTCCACAACCCACAAGCTAGGGCATCTCACAATTACAGTTTGGTTGATGACTTAGCACAATCCTCGGTTGCCATGTCATTCTTGGAAGTCCTCCAGACTTGTCCCACTTAGTGGAAGTCATTACTTTCCACCTTGGGGGCAGTCGACCCCGCAGATACTCGACTCATTACCTTTGATCTCGACAGCAGAGAACCTCACCTTCCCGCCTTGATCGCTTTTCAAATACCAGTAAAAATACAGAACATCACAGTTCATTAGTGTATCATCGATGAAGGTGCATCTACATGCATTATGTCCAAATTTGTATGAAAAAAACTTGGTTCCCCTGAACTCATACTCTCTACCATCACGTTATGAGCTTATGACGGATGACCATCATCTCTTAAAGGGCTCTTTCAAAATGTCCCCATCGAACTCGAGGGCAAGACTATTCTCATCGACATCGAAGTTATCGACGCCCCACTTGATTATAATATCTTGTTCACTCATAGCTACATGTACGCTATGAAGGTAGTTGCCTCTTCTGTCTTTCGGACAATGATGTTCCCCCACAATGGGAAGATCGTTTCCATTGACCAAGTCTCACATTACAAGCCTAACCCATCTGCCAACATCGATAACATTCTCCCTCTATCCACATGAGTCATGACGCATACCCACTCATCGAGATGGGTCCTAGAATTTTCAAAGATCCATCATTGTTATGAACTTACCATGGAGCACCACCACTCCTTCATCCTTCCAATAAATTATGTGTCGTGTCATCTAACGGAACTCATACAAAAGATACCCTTCCTCCTACAGAGGCTTCTATCATATTTGACGTCCCACTAGTCACATAACTCCCCCCTCAAGAGCCTCCTGAGAACTCGTCAATCCCACTAGTCCACGATTTCACCTCTCCCCAAGGACATATCCCAGTTTGGGAGACAGTTCCCCAAGCCATCACCCAAATCCCCTTCTTTTACCCTCCACCGGGCATCAAAGCTTTCCAGGTAGCCGCAATGATTACCCTACCTAATATGGTGTTAGCAATTCCAGTTTGGTACTTACACCCACCAGATATGGTCCCTCGACCATCCCTTCCCCCCAAAATGGAAGGAATATCAATGACAATTCCCATACTTACTCCCACCATACCCTCTACACCCCCACTCACTAACCCCCCTACCACAGTTGGGGGCAGGAGAAAGAAGAAGGAGCCCACAGCTCCACTTCCTCCGCACATCCAACCTCCTTGCACACTATGTGAGAAAGATGGACACCAAACCAACAACTGCCCATCTCTACCCGAGTTACAAAATTTGATTCCACTCAATCAAACTCCCCCAACACTCACAACTATAACCAGTACTACCACTACCACCCCCCATTCCAGTAGTAAATGGTTACGAACCAAATTCGCTTGTGCTATATGTTCATAATATGACCATTATACCCACCATTGCCCAGCACTGCCACGCTTTTGGCAGACATTAGCCGCAGTACGCCAAAGATTCCAGAGCAACCCCGGTCCTGCTACGTCATCCTTACCAACAATCACCGACATCCGTTATGTCACAACTTTAGTCAATGAATGTATGTGATGTCCTTGCTCTCTATGTGAATCATTAGATCATTTTACATACTAGTGTCCTATGATCATTAAATACAGGCAACGCCAATTGACCCTACTTCAACAACCCACAAAGTCGATAGTTGACCTTACCTTGTCACTAGAGGTTCTTCATGCCATTTCTCCCAAACCTGAGACCCTTCCAAAGCCTCCATTGTTCTTAGATGACTTAACTGAGGATTCACCCCCCAATCCCCCCAACTCTCCCGCTCATTCCCCTACAGAAATTTTACACCCAACTACCATGGGTACTCCTAAGTAATTCAATATTTGGTTTATGTCGAGCGAACCATCACCATCTCCTTGTGTTGTTCCCCCTGCTTATTCCTCACTAGGGGGCAACCACACGACAATAGTCACCAATATCACTCTTCATGACCCCTTGTATTCCTGTCACTTCCACTGTGATGAGGAAATACTTGAAGAGGTAAACAACCTTGACTACCCATGGGCTGCGCTACACCGTCGTGCACTCTTCTTTCCACAGGAAGCCTCCACGCCTCCTAACAAACACCCCAGCTACACAGTTGAAACCAAATATTGTATCCCATCAGGACCTATCGACTGGTTCAAGAACCCCATTCTTTCCCTTGATGCTTTTGAAGAAGGCAACATGGCCAACATTTCCCCAACCATTAAAATCGACATTTCCATCAAAAATGGTGTTGCCAAGGAAATCACCATTGGAGTTTCTTGCACTCCTCAAGAAATCACTGCCTACAAATCCCTCTTCCATGAATATTGAGATATTTTTGATTGGTCATACACGGAAATGCTTGGCCTCGATCCCTCTATCATTGAACATCGCATCGACACCTGGCCTGACATTACACCAGTTCGTAAAAAAAAACGATCGCTACACCCATCCAAAGTAGTGGCCATCAAAGCCGAAAGTGACAAATTACGTGCTACCGGGTTCATTTACCCCATCGCCTATACATCATGGGTTTCCAACCCTGTACCCGTTAACAAAAAATAGGGCACTATCTGCATCTGCACGAACTTTCGCGATCTCAATCACGCATGTCCCAAAGACAACTTTTCAACTACTTTCATTGATCAAATTATCGATGACTGTGCAAGCCACGAGGCTCTATCCTTCATGGACAGTTTCTCTGGTTATAAAAAAATTCAAATTCACCCAACCAATCAGTATAAAACTACATTCGTTACCCCTTGGGGTACTTTTTCATATCGTGTCATGCCTTTTGGCTTAAACAATGCTGGCACAACTTTCCAACGAGCTATGACATACATCTTTCACGATATGGCTCATATCATCATCGCATACTTGGATGATCTCACAGCTCGATCCAAGAAACGCACCCAACATCTTGATGATTTGTGAATCATCTTCCAATGGTGTTGTCAGTACAACATCTGCTTGAATCCCCTCAAGTGATTTTTCTGTGTCATTGTAGGGTGCCTCCTCGACTTTATCATTTCCCAAAGCAATATTACCATGGACCCCCTCAAAGTCCAAGCTATCACCAAAATTCGACCTCCCCAAAATTTACGTCAACTTCAAAGTCTACAAGGCAAAGCTAACTTTCTACAGCGATTTGTCCCAGACCACGCCATACATGCACACGGTTTCCTTCGCTTACTACGTCACGACATCCCATTTCACTGGGATGACCATGCCCAATAGTCATTTGACGATCTTAAAATGGCACACTCCAACGCCCCTTTAATCAGTGCACCTGACTACAATCACGACTATATCCTTTACGTATCAGCATCAACTGTGTTAGTAGCAGGAGTTCTCGTCCAGCTAGGTGATGAAAATCATGAGCATGTCATTTATTATGTTAGTAAAAACCTCTGAGGGTGACCCCTGAAGTATAAACATGAAGAGAAACTAGCTCTTACAGTCATTCTCGCAGTCCAAAAACTACGTCACTACATTCTGCTTCGCACAACTAAGGTTGTCGTCGATTCTAACCCTATGCAATACTTACTCAGTCGTCGAAAAATTACAACAAATTTGCTCTATGGATCGTTATCCTTCAAGAGTATGATCTATAATTCTCAACACCCAAGAGCAAGAAGGCCCTCGTTCTCATCGAACTTGTCACAACCCTCCCCTCTGACACCACCAGTGCCCCTCTCAATATCGACTTTCCCGACGAACACCTCTTTTACATCACTTTGGATGATCCTTGGTATGACGACCTCCTCATCTACCTCCTAGGGCGCAACATTGACACCCTCTCCAAAAACTAGGCCACCAGGATGGACCCGAAGGAAAACTCTCCAGTATCCGTGGACTGACAGTGGTCCAGCTACCCTACCATCCTAACATGCATCATAAGCCCCCAGGCAAGGTGCTCACCAGCCAACACTCTCTCCATCACCAACAGCTGTCCACCACTGATCCACTGTGTTGCCAACGACCCATAAACTCTCACAATCATCATTGCTATACAGCGATGTGCTAGGGCATCCATCGCCCCAATGCTCACGACCGTGCCGGACATAAAGTTCAGCCCCGAACAGTATCTCTGGCCAACTGTCACTAGTGGAACATCCCTCGATAACACCAGCTCTGCTGGTAGGGGCCTTCTCCAAAACGGGAGCCCAGTCAAAAAGTACACATCCTCCACCGCAGTGAAGGCAATCTGCTCTCCCCGCACTATGAAGCAATGTAGGTCCGGACTCCACATCTGGATAAGAAACTGTAGGAGATACTCCTGCGCCCATATCAACAGGCACTCAAAGAACTTCAGCAGCCCACAAGCTACCAAAGTCACATGTACACCTCGCTCCTCAATAGCCACAACGTCTCACAGCTGGGACCAATACCACTCTTGCCAACCAATCGGCATCGTGCACAAAGCTCACCTGCAACCACATAAAATAGTCCTAAGTCAACCACATGGACCATCAACAACATCAAAAAGAAAAGTTTTACACCCGTCAACCTTGCCTCCAAGGCACGACTATTTAACACACAAGCGTGCACATGTGTGCACCTATTCACTCCATAGGCGTGCACATATGCGCACTTGTTCACTACACAGGTGCACTCTCAAGCGCACTTGTCCATATTTTAGGAACGCACACGTGTGTGCATGTTCACTCTATAGGCACGCAAATATGCATGCCTGTTCACTACACAGGCATGCTCTCAAGCGTGTCTGTCCATATTTTAGGCGCGCATGCGCGCACACCTTCTCAACTTACAGGCGCGCTCTAGAGTGCACCTGTCCAATGCACAGCCACGCACACATTCATACCTATGCAGCTGACAAGCACGCATATAGTGCGTGCCCTTTCCCCTCTTACTGGTGCCCCCATGCACGTCTATCTAGTGGGAAGACGCACATGTTTGCACGCCTACTGCTGGATCGTCCATGCATGTGGGGTCCACACTCATAAAAACCCTCTGTATGACCCTCTGTACAACCCCTGCCCAAAAAATGAAACCCTAACTCTATGCAGGATGATCAGACCACTAACCTGAATCTCGTTGGTCCTCGATCGGATGCCTTGTCCTCCCAGAATCTCCAAAAATCCTCTGAATACTTCTCGTCCAGTCACTATAGCAGCAAGTACAAATGAGGTGGCAATGTGGACCCTACAGCTATATATAGGCCTTTTTGTCAAACTTCCACTCACCATTCCGGGAGCTCCGAGCGTCCGTTTCTTGATCCATCTTTAGCCACGGGATCAGCATCCCGTCATCTACATCACGACAGTCCCTGGACCTCTTTTCATCCTGAGCCCCTGGGATGCCATTTTTCATACCCTGATCAGGTACGCATGCACATATTCAAAATCATCAAACACATGCTCATATATTTGATTCTCTTCAGATATTGTTCACGTTGGGTATTTGGTTTTCATGTGTGTAGGTACTTGGTCATCATACATCAACACAACCCCTTCAGGTATATACTCAACACTGGCATGTAGTCATTCCCTTTGAATCTCACTTACATTTCCAGTCACACCCTCTGACATTTTCCTCTAGGATCCCCATTTCTGACTCTGCAGTACCAACACCTCCATTTTCATCTTCGGTACTGTCACTCGGTAGCACTCTTACCCACATGACTTGTCCCATTCATAGCACCTTGTTGTGCTTTTGACACTCATGTTGTTTTTCAAAACCCTTTAGGGATGGGATTCCTGATAGTCTTACATCATGTCGCGAATCAACCACATACTCCTTCTGCTCATTTTTCTAGCTTTCCCAACGGACTCCCAGATTATCTCTTAACGGTTCTATTTTTGGACTGCACCTCCGCAATATCATGAACCCTCCATTTCCTCCACAATCCATTTTCTCATCTGCAAATTTCCCTTCATTTCACCTACCTCATACAGAAACCCACCCATGGGGCCCCCACCCTCCATCAGTTCTCCGAGAAAATTATGCCCTACCTGAGCCAACCATATCACATTGGGGCACCCGTTTATTTATTTGTACACTTATCCCATATTATTCTTTATTTATTGTACAAACGTCTTTGTTTCCAAGCATTACATTACCTTTTTGTCGTCACCTTTGGCGACCCTCTTCCCTTTTTGGACAAACGCAACCCATGTCACCCTTGGTTGGGGCACTACTTATCATCCACCCTTGAAGACATCATCCATATCTTCAGAGTACCCCACAGGCCACTTACCTCTGCCCTCTGAGTTTGTTCACCTTGTCCCGCCTCTGGCACAACTTATCCCCTATCTTGTTTTCCCCCTGACACTCAACCTCGTTGAACAGTTGCGGCCACTTTTATCTCAAATATACTCGAACCAAGGGAAGTCTTGAGTCTTCCTACATATTGACTTCATCCATATACCTCCTCCACTTCCTAACCTCACCTAGTATATTTCATGAAGCCATTTTCTTCTGGGTGTTGCGTCCCCTTTTTTTCGACATCAGCACAGTTTTCTAGAAGGGTGACCATATCTTGATTCTCATTACCCATCCAATGTGAGATCTCAGATGGCACAGGGAGAAACACAATTGCTCCCTGCTGTCATTGACCCCCATGACATTCGACATCAACACTTTCTCATGTTACGGTGGGTCTTACTTTGTGACTATTGCAGTTAGTTCTTTTACTTGCCAAAGACCTCTAAACTTGGTTGGGCTATCAATGCCCACAGAATCTGTGATACTTCTTACAGCTATCACTACATATTATTCAGAGTATGTTCATCCACAGACTTGTCTTCTGCCTTTATCATGACCACCCTTGAGGGCACTGCAGTTTTCTACATCAACACTTTATTCCTCTTTTTGAGTTACATGACACGAACATGGGGCATGCCTGCCTCGTTTGTACACAGTATGTTTTTTACCCACCTCATGGAAGGTTGGGTTCTACCGGTTCCTTTTTCCTTCCAATGGATCGCTCTTGAAAATACCACTATTGATCTCTCTTACAACAGCACTCTCAGTAGAAGTAACATTGATGGATTTCGGCTATACATATGCTCCTAACCTCATCCATCAGGGGGCATCTGTTATCACTGAAATTTCGTCCGCAAATGGTTACAAGAATTCAACATCGTCAAACAGTTATGAAGTCATCCATGGACCTAAATTAACATAAAATCATTCATAAAGGGTAAAAAACTATACAAAATAGTGAAAAATTGAAGGGCGCTATGAAGACATTGGGCACGCGTGCACATGCGCAAAACAGAAACGCACAATTCACGCACATGCGCACGATGCGCCACTGTTGTCGCAAAAGGCCACGCACCTAAGAAACGGTGCATTTATGAGAGTGGTTGGCCTCCCACCCACTTCTGGTTAAGCTTCCAAGCTAATTTGACACTCAAATATGGACTGGATTCGACTGGATGGTTGATCAAAGACCTAGAAATGCCCTAATTATCCTCTTTACACACTACAAACTAGTTGAACAATAGCTCAAAAGAATGCTATAAAAAGGCCATGGATACACTTCATTTTTCAAGGAATTCAAAGCAAAGTTATGTTTCCATTATTCTCTTGAGGACTCTTCTATCCTTTCCAAGAGTATACTTGCATCATTTCATTGGCCAATCCATCTCACCCCTTGAGTGGATTAGCAAAGAATTATTTCACCATTTTCATTTTCCTTTTCAAAGTTGTAAGACGAGCTTACTTGTGGGGGTCCAAGAGCCCTCCCTTGGAGGAAGAAGGGACTCATAGTCCCCTCTCTTCTCGGTGTTTTCTTTCACTAATATCATCCTTATAATTGGTGACATGGGTCTCATTGTTCTTTTTGTCTCTATGTCCCTATGCTTATAAATTTAGTTGTTGTTTTATTTCTTAGTTTAATTCTTAGTTGTTATTTTATATTTCTTTTTCCAACCCTTTTCCTTGCAGTTGTCCTACTCAGTAGACCCAACTGATCTTGCAAGCACCTCTATTTTTCTCACTAAGGTGAAGAAAGAGGTGCAACAAGGTCTTCATCGAATGGCCAACCAAACTTTCATCCCACACCAAATGATGACGAAGAGAAATTAGAGATGCAGACTAAAAGGAGGAAAGAGAAGAAAATGGTATAGATAGCCTAATATAAAGGGAAGGAACTTGTTGAAGAGAAGTAATAGGCTGAAATATCCCAAGGGAAGGGAAAAGGGTCAATGGTTCAACGGTCGTGTGTATAGGATGCCAAGAAATATGACGAAGGGAAAGGGCTCAAACAAGAAGATGCAAGAAAAACTAGCAAATAATCCACCTATGAAGAACCAATACACACCACTTAAGTTAAGTCCAAGCCTTAAGACTATAGAACATGAGAGCACACCAACTCCATCACAATAGAATAACACCACACCCATCGAAGAGGAAATCCCCTCGCAGTCCGTTGTGCATAAACTGTTTCCTGATCAACATCAAGAAAATGATATTGGCATCAACACTCCAGCGCAAGTGTCAGAGTAGACCCCTACACCAGTCTCGAGCATCGTTAGGGTTCTCTAATCCAATTTTGATGTAAAACATATGTTGCACAGAGAGTCATCACAAAAGTTGGAAGAACTCTATAGTCAAATGGAGCTTTCTCCAACAACCGAGACCGTGTCCCAAGAACAAAAAGTCATAGAAATAATGACAATAACAACATCGCCACATAGTAGTACCCATAAATGAGTTTTTTTATTCATCCCATTGGCCTTCAAAACCATTTATCCATCCACTACAACAAAACCTCAACTATTACCTTACGTTGAGTTGGAGTTGGTCCAGCTACCTTTGTAGGACTTGCAAACCTAGATGGATGAAATCATGAATGAACTATGGGACAAACACCACATACTCAACCATTCCTATACATAAATACAATAAAAGAAGGATAAATAACTTGCAACGGATAAAGAAACTCAAAGAAAGCATGACCAAGAATGAGTTTCCCATGAGGAGATTGAGGTTGCACATAAGGAGATAAAATAACTCCACAACACAAAAGTGATTGTGCACACCTCATTGATCAACAAAATGGATGAAGTCTACGTGCAAGACCCAAGCATAGCCGCAGACACTTAGAACCTCCCTGTGCCATGTAAACTTGGAAAAGTCAAGGAGAGATTCTAGTACTTTCAAGAAGAGAACTTAGAGCTTCGAGAAAAGTTGAAGTGCACTCCCCAAACAGGGGAAGGGTGGTTGCAATAGAAAATTTATATTGAAGAAAAGGAACTAAAGCAGGGATAGGAGCATTTAGAAAATTTCTCAGGGTAGTCGACTATAGATTCAAGCTCTGGAAACACCTCTAGAATGCCCCTGAAATCAATACCGTAGAAAATTAGATCCATGCAACTGAAGCACAGATCGAGAAAAATAAGCAGGCACTACCCTCCTTGTCACTCGAAAAAATACAAGAGGCCATGATAGTGATTACCATCCAACTTCAGGAGACTGCATCTTCCTTCAATGAACAACAAAATATTTTAGGAATCATGCTCAACGCAGTGGACAAAGCCCCATTGAACTACTACAAACTTTCATATGTGTAAGCAAAGGAATCCCCAATCGTACAACTGGGGGAGCGGATAAACCTACAATGGAGACGATAAAAATAGGTTATATGGAAGATTTTTTCAAAAATATAAAGGACCTAACATATATTTTTGATGAGATTGATGGCCAACTAAAATAATTCATCATAGAGCTCATCAATACGGTACCATCAATATCCTCTATCAGGATGTAATCAACATAATTGACTGAAGGATGAGCCAACTAATAGTGTTGGGGTCTTGTTGGAACCCTAAGTTTTTTAATACTCTACATGCACCATAATTCAACACTGCATGTGTGCCCACGAAAATGCATTGCACGACGCCAAGCTTTAGCATCTATGCTGAAAAAGGATCTACTACGTGCACCAACTTGTTTTGTACTACATGCAAGGAATTGAAGAGATTACATGCATCTCGAATCCTTGAATATATTCATTAATCATTGTGACCATTTTTGTAATCCAATTGTTATCACTGAAATTTTGTCTGCACATGGTGACAAGAACTCAACATCGTCAAAACAGTAATGAAGTCATTCATGGACTTGAATTAATACCACAACATTCAAAAAGGGAAAAAACTATATAAAGTAATGAAAAATTGAAGAGCACTTTACAAAAGTTGGGTGCACGCGCGCATGCGCGGAACAGGGACATATAAAGCATGCACAGGTGCACGATGCACGACTGTTAGTGCAAAAAGCCACGCACCTGCTAAATGACGCATTTATGAATGTGGTCGGCCTCCCAACCACTTCTGGTTCAGCTCCCAAGCCGATTTGACCTCCAAATACGGCCTGAATTCGAATGGTGGGCTGGTCAAAGACCTAATAATGCCCTAAAGAACCTCTTTTCACACTACAAAGGAGTTACACAATAACCCAATGCAATGTTATAAAAAGCCATGAATGCACCTCATTTTCTCAAGGAATTTCAAGTAATGTTATGCTACCTAGATTGTTTTAAGGACTCCATCCTTGACAAAGACACATTGGCATCATTTCATTGAGAAATCCACCTCTCCATTGAGTGGATGTGCAAGGAGTTCTTTCATCACCATTTTCATTTTCTTGTTGTAAGGAGAGCAAGCTTGT
>ML780859.1:81930-92420 GCA_009831015.1 Picea engelmannii | reverse complement strand
TAGCACACGAGCATTTGCTTTCTTTTGTTTCCCCCACGCAGAAAAAACACACTTACCCACATATATTCTTCTTCTCATGTTATGTATGATGCACATCTGATTACAGTTTGATTTGGATATATTTATTGTGTAAACATTCAACGCAAAGACTCTTGTTTCTATATATTTCTCTCACCACTTTTGCACATATTCACACAGCTAGTCTGACATAATAGGGGAACCACAGAACCCCCATCGTTCACGATGCTTGCTCAATCTCCCTCCTATCCTAGGGGGAGTATCTGGTCGGGCCCACTCATCGGCACCTCCTTCACACACTCATGTGAGTGCTACTATCTTAGGATCAGCTTTGCTTGGTTCTACATTACTTGGGTCAACTCCCCAAGGTCATTCGTTCACTCACTCTCCTTTGCAAGGAAGCGGGGGACCCACTTCCTCTCAAGGAGGGAGCACCAACCCACCTAGTCCCCATTAAGGGTCAGGTTCACAACACACCATGGCCGGAGCTAACCCCCCNNCTACAGATTCCATATTTGGCCTCTCTCAACATACCGTATCTCACCAAACTCACCAATGATCCTATATTGCATGATGCCACATGGCTTGCAATGCCAACAAAACTTCCTTCAGACATACCAAAGTTTGAAGGAAAGGCAGGGGATGACCCCGCCAACCATCTTATGACCTTTCATCTATGGTGTTCTTCCAATAGCATTATGGATGATTCCATCAGACTGCAATTATTTCAACGCACACTCACTGGCCCATCGACTAAATGGTATGTCGAAGAAAAATCAGGATCCCATGCGAGCTTTGAGTCATTGACCAAAGAATTCTTGACATTTTTTCAATTACCCATCCGCCACGACAATGGTCTCGAACTACTGTCTAACTTCAAACAAACCTCAGCCACACACATCGTTGACCACATTCATGAGTGGCGTAGGCGACGTAGTTTGTGCAAAGCGGAAACCACCAAACAACAATGTCTCGGTTGGTTTCTTAGATCACTTGTCTCTCTCCTTGGAAAGGATGTATCTTCCACCTTCCCTTAGTCCGAAGAGGAATCCATTAGTAAGGCCCAACAATATGACCTCATTTATGCATAATCAGGGTACTTATACATGGTACTTCCTGACCTTCCAAAACCTATGCCATTTGGCCAAGACAAACCTGGGATGTCTCACTCAACAGACGGACTAATAGGTGCCACCACACACCATGGTCCACAACCCCAACCACCACTGATGTATGGAACACCTCAATACCTATCGGCATATGGGGGCACTTCTTATTACCCCCCACCCCCTTATAAATCGCCATACCCTGTCACTATACCTCCACCCATCAGTGGACCGCCACCGGCACCTCCCATACATCCACCTATTCCCCCAAACAGTGGTACTCCCTCAACATCCGCTTATAGTACTAGTGAAATCACTATGCCTTCCTATGTACCTTATGGATCGATACCACCACAAAATCCATACTTCCCATTTCCTGGTCCTCCACAACCCATGGCTCCCCCACATCCTCATGCGGGGGTAAATTTTGTTCAACCCTCTGCTGCTCAACAATACCAAAATTTTGAACAGTTGAACACAGCCAACCCAACTCATCCATCGAACAATGCCAAGAAGAAAGGACGGAACAGGAATAACAACAACCTAGGTCAAGGCGGGAATCAACCCCCACAGCACCAACCCACTGGGGGCAACCAGAATCAAGGGAACCAAAACCCCCCAGGGGGCAATAATAACAAACGCCAAGGGTGAAATAATGTTAAAACCATCTTCCCTTGTGCCCTTTGTAGTGAGTTCATCCATTACACTCATCATGTCCCCTAGATCGCTGATTTCAAATGGTTGAAAGACTCGGGTGCTCTTCCCCATTCTCCTGCACAACCTGCCCCTCAGCAGGCCTTACAACAATATGTGCAACAACCCCCTCCCTCCATGCTGCAAAATCCTATTCCACATCAAGGTGTGATAAACACCCAACAGGATACACAGCACCCCCCACCTCAAGTGGGCCAATACCACAACCCCAACAATCCAGCAGAGCGAACAATTCTCCTCACCAGTGAGGAAGAAATCCTTCTGCAAATGCGTAATCGTCAGTATCATGCACCTGCTGAGTCTACTCCCATCTCTCCAGAGACAAACCCTGCACCACCAGGACCCCCATTGGTGATCCCTCACCCTTCCGTTGAACCACCACTGCGCATCCCTCGCATCCCATTGCGCAGGAATGTCCACAACCCACAGGCTAGGGCAGCTCACAACTATAGTTTGGTAGACGACTTAGCACAATCCCCAGCTGCCATGTCAGTCTTGGAAGTCCTCCAGACTTGTCCCACTCAACAAAAATCATTACTTTCTGCCTTGGGGGTAGTCGATCCTGCGGATACTCGACTCATCACCTTTGATCTTGACAGCGAAGAAACTCGTCTTCCCGCCTTGATCGCTTTTCAAATACTAGTAAAAATACAGAACATCACAATTCATCGATGTATCATCGATGAAGGTGCATCTACATGCATTATGTCCAAAACAGTATGGCAAAAACTTGGTTCCGCAGAACTCATACCCTCTGCCATCACATTACGATCTTATGACGGACGACCATCCTCTCCTGAAGGGATCTTTCAAAATGTCCTCGTTGAACTCGGGGGAAAGACTATTCTCATTGACATCGAAGTTATCAACGCACCGCTCGATTATAATATCCTGTTCGTTCATAGCTACATGTACGCTATGAAGGCAGTGGCATCTTCCGTATTTTGGACAATGATGTTCCCCCACAATGGGAAGATCGTCACCATTGACCAAGTCTCACATTATGAGCCTAACCCATCTGCCAACCTCGATAACAATCTTCCCCTCATCCACACCAACCAAGACACATATCCACTCGTTGAGATGGGTCCTGGGATTTTTAAAGATCCATCCTTGTTAGGGACATACCATGGAGCACCACCACTCCTTCACCCTGCTAATCAAGTATGTTTCATCTCGTCTAACGGAACTCACACGGAGGATGCTTTTCCTCCTCAGGAGGCTTCAGTCATTCCTAACGTCCCAATAGTCACAGAACCACTCTTGCCGGAGCCTCTTGCACACTCTTCAACCCCACCAATCCACCAATCCACATCCCCTCAGGGGAATAGTCCCGTTTGGGAGACAGTTCCCCAACCCCTCACTCAAATTCCCTTCTTTTACCCTCCACCAGGTATCGAATCTTTTCAGGTATCCGCCACGCTCACACTACCCAATATGGTGTTAGAAATCCTAGTTTGGTACTTACACCCACCAGAGATGGTCCCTCGACCATCCCTTCCCCCACAGGAAGGAATCCCCATGACGATTCTTGTCCTTACCCCCACTACCCCCATACTCACTAATCCCCCTACTATAGCTGGGGGCAGGAGGAAGAAGAAGGAGACCACCACTCCACTTCCTCCATGCATCCCACCACCTTACGCACTATGTGAAAAAGAGGGCCACCAAACCAACAACTGTCCATCACTACCTGAATTACGAAATTTGATTCTCCCCAATCAAACTCCCACAACACCCATCACTACTGCTAATCCCACTACTACCTCCAACCCTTCCAGTAGTAAAGGGTTGAGGACCAAATATGCTTGTGCTATCTACTCAGAGTACGGCCATTATACCCATCGTTGCCCAGCACTGCCACGCTTCCGGTAGATATTAGCCGTTGTATGATAGAACTTCCAGAACAACCCACGCCCTACTACGTCCTTCCCAACAAATATCACTGACATCCGTTATGTCACCACTTCAGTCAATGAATGCATGAGATGCCCTTGATATCTCTGCGATTCATTAGCTCATTTTACATACCAGTGTCCTATGATCCTTGAATATAGGCAATGCCAATTGGCCCTGCTTCACCAACCCGTAGAGGCGATCATTGACCTTACCTCGTCACTAGCGGACCTTCATGTTATTTCTACTGATCCCAAGGCACTCCCAACGCCTCCATGGTTCTTAAATGACATCTCTGAGGATTTACCTCGCAACCCCCCCAACTCTCCTGCTCATTCCCCTACGGACACTCTCCACCCAACCACCACGGGTACCCCTCAGTAATTCAACATATGGTTTATGTCAAGTGAACCCTCATCATCTCCTAGCATTGCTCCCTCTGCTTCTCCATCAGGAGGCAACCACACTATCACCGAGATCACTCCTCATGATCCCTTATATTCCCGCCATTTCCAATGCAACAAGGAAATACTGGAAGAGCTACACCGCTTGGATTCTCCCTGGGACGCACTACATCATCATGCACTCTTCTTTCCACAAGAAGCCCTCATGCCTCCTAACCAAAACCCCATTTACGCGGTCGAAACCAAATATTGTATCCCATCAGGGCCTATAGATTGGTTCAACAATCCCATTCCTGCCCCCGACGCTTTTGAAGAAGGTAATATGGCCAACATTTCCCCCACCATCAAAACCGACATTTCCATTAAAAATGGCATCATCGAAGAAATCATCATTGGAGCTGCTTGTACTCCTCAGGAAATCGCCGCCTATAAAGCCCTCTTCCAGCAATATAGGGATATTTTCGCCTGGTCATACACAGAAATGCCTAGCCTCGATCCCTCTATTGTCGAACATCGCATCGACACCTGGCCTGACATCACACCAATTAGCCAGAAATAGCGGCCACTACACCCATCTAAAGCCGCAGCTATCAAAGCCGAAATTAAAAAATTACGTACGGTCGGGTTTATTTACCCCATCGCTTATACTTCATGGGTTTCCAACCCTGTACCCACTGACAAAAAACAAGGCACTATCCACGTTTGCACCAACTTTCATGATCTCAATAACGCATATCCAAAAGACAACTTTCGAACGCCTTTCATCGATCAAATTATCAACGACTGCACTGGCCATGAGGCTCTCTCCTTTATGGATGGATTCTCTGGCTATAACCAAATTCAAATTCACCCAGCCGATCAGTATAAAACCGCATTCATTACCCCGTGGGGTACTTTTGCATATCGTTTCATGCCTTTCAGCTTAAAAAATGCCGACGCAACTTTCCAGTGGGCGATGACATACATCTTTCATGATATGTCTGAAATCATCCTCGCCTACTTGGACGACCTCACAGCTCGATCCAAGAAATGCACCCAGCATCTCGATGATTTACGAATCATCTTTCAACGGTGTCGCCAGTACAACATCTGCTTGAACCCTCTCAAGTGTGTATTTTGCGTCATCGCAGGGTGCCTCCTCGGTTTTATTGTTTCCCAAAGCGGTATTATCGTGGACCCCCTCAAAGTCAAAGCTATCATCGAAATTCCACCTCCTTGGAATTTACGACAACTTCAGAGTCTACAGGGAAAAGCTAACTTTCTTAGATGCTTTATTCCTGATTACGCCATACGCGCACACGGTTTCCTCCGCTTACTACGTCATGAAATCCCTTTTCACTGGGACGACTATGCCCAATAGTCATTTGACGATCTTAAAACAACACTTTCAAATTCACCTTTAATTAGTGCACCTGACTATAATCACGACTATATCCTCTACGTATCAGCATCAACTATATCAGTAGCCGGTGTCCTCGTCCAGCTCGGAGATGACAATCATGAACACGTCATTTACTATGTTAGTAAGAACCTCTCAGGACCACCCTTGAAGTATAAACATGAAGAGAAACTTGCTCTTGCAGTTGTCCTTGCAGTCCAAAAACTACGCCATAACATTTTTCTTCGCACCACCAAGGTCATCGCAGATTCCAACCCTATGCAGTACTTGCTCATCCGTCGCCAAGTTAACAGAAAATTCGCTCGATGGATCGTTATCCTTCAAGAGTACGACCTCGAGTTCTCAAGACCTAAGAGTAAGAAGGCCCTCGTTCTCGCCGAACTTGTCACGACCCTCCCCTCTAACACCACCAGTGCCCCCATCAATACCGACTTTCCCAACGAACGTCTTTTTTATATCACTTCAGATGATCCTTGGTACGACAACCTCCTCGTCTACCTATGAACTCAAAAGTTCAGTAACCACCTTTCACGAGATGATCGCCGACGTATTCGCCATTAGGCCCCCCGCTACCTCCTCATCGAAGACATCCTATACCGGCGGGGCATTGACACCATTCTTCATCGTTGCCTAACTATTGACGAGGCCGATAGAGTCTTAAACGACTGCCATAGCGGTGCATGTGGGGGCCATCTTTCGGGTATATCCATGGCTCAAAAGATTATCCGAGCAGGTTACTTTTGGCCTACCCTGTTTCATGATTGCATTCATGCCGTGAAACGATGTGAGCAATGTCATCTCTATGCCAACAAAGCCCAAGCTCCCCCCGCTCTTCTTCACCCTGTCATTACTGTCATCCCTTTTTGTAAATGGGGCATCAACTTTATGACTTGTAATCCCCCCTCCAGCAATGGTCACAAATACATTGTTGTTGTCGTTGATTACTTCACCAAATGGGCCGAAGCTATGCCCACTTTCAACAACACCGCTGACACTGCAGTGTGTTTTTTCTTTAACCACGTCATATCCCACTTTGGAGTACCCCTCCAACTCATTTTCGACCATGGGAAACACTTCGAGAATGAGATATTCATCAAACTCTCCTCTCGGTTAGGCTTCTCTCACGAGTTTGCCTCACCATATTACCCTCAGTCAAACGGACAGGTCGAGGCAGTAAACAAAGTCCTCAAAACCATGTTACAGCGCACGGTTAATAAACATAAAACCAATTGGCATCATATGTTATTTTCTGCGCTATGGGCATATCGAACGGCAGTGAAGACCACTATTGGTTTCACACCATTCCATTTAGTCTATGGGGTCGAGGCAACTCTTCCCATCGAGTGCGAAATTCCCACCTTACGCACCGCAATTGAGCTATTACCTGACACTGCTCCAATGGAGCAGCGCTTGCTGAACTTGGAGTCTCTGGATGAAGATCATCGATCCTCCTTATAGAACAATGAGGCAGCTAAAAAATGATCCAAAGCTACCTTTGATCGCCATGTCAACCTTCGATCATTCTGCGAAGGCGACCTCGTCCTGGCTTATGATATCGCTCATGATACCTTTGGCCACAGAAAATTCAAATCACTTTGGCATGGCCCTTACATTATCCAACATTGCCTCACCAAAGGTGCATATATCCTGGCCTCTCCCGAAGGCCTCTCTCTCAAAGAACCCGTCAATGGGTTGTATCTCAAGAAATTTTATGCTTAAAAGTAGTCATTCTACTTTAGGTTATTTCTTTTATAATGTTTTTAATCTTTTTTTCCTCCCCTCTCGTCTAAACTATCCTTCGTGCTATTGACAGATGCTTCCTCCACCAGCCTACCACATTGGTTATGCCGACGGCGCCAGCCGTTGGACGCAAAATCTCGCTTCAGCTGCTTGGGCTCTCTACACCCCCTCACATGAAATGCTACATTCCAGCGGCATATGTTTGGGACCAGCAACCAACAACCAATCCAAATACACTGCGGTCATTGGCCTCCTATCCAATGCCCAGCGTCATCATATTCGTCACCTTAGCGTCTTCCTTGACTCTCAACTAGTCGTTCTCCAGCTCAACAATGTTTACTGTGTACGTGATCTGTGCCTCTTTCGCAAATACCTGCAAGTTAGGCTTTTATCTCGACATTTTGATTCCATTACATTTACACATATTCCCCTAAATACCTCCCCTAAATACCCCTATACGTCCCCCCATACAATCCCTGCCCAAAAATTGAAAACCTATTTCTATGCAGGATGATCAAACCACTAACTTGATACTTGCAGAACGTCGATCGGATGCCTCGTCCTCCCTGGATCTCCAAATCTCCTCTGAAAACTGCTCGTCCACTCACTATTGCAGCAGATACAAATGAGGTGGCAATGTGGGCCCTACAACTATATATAGGCCTTTTTCCAAACTTCCACTCACCATTCCGGGAGCCCAAGGTGTCCATTTTTCAAACCGTCTTCAGCCATGGGATCAGCATCCCGTCACCTACATCACAGCAGTCCCTAGGTCGCTTTTTATCCTGAGCCCCCGGGGCACCTTTTTTTCATATCATGGTCAGGTACGCATGCGCATAATCACATTTTTCAAATACATGCTCATATATTTGATTCTCTTAAGATATTGTTCACTTTGGGTATTTGGTTGTTATGTGTGCAGGTACTTACTTTTCATTCATCAGCATAATCCCTTCAGGTATATACTCAGCACTGGCATGTAGTCTCTCCCGCTGTATTGCATTTACATTTCCAGTCACACCCTCTGATATTGGCCTTTAGCATCCTCATTCCCGGCTCTGCAGTACCCACGCCTCCATTTGCATCTTCGGTACCGTTACCCGGTATCATTCTTACCCACATGAGTTGTCCCATTCATAGCATCTTTTGCCACTTTTTGACACTCATGCTATTTTTCATTACCCTTTAAGGATGGGAGTCTCGATAGTCTTTCATCATGACGTGAATCAACCACATACTCTTTCTCCTCATTTTGCTAGCTTTCCCACACGGGCTCCCAGATTATCTCTTTACGGTTCTATTTTTTACTTGCACCTCCGCAGTATCATGAACCCTCCATTTCATCCACAATCTATTTGCTCATCTACGAACCTACCCTCATTTCACCTACCTCATACAAAAACTCACCAATGGGGCCCCCACCCTTCATCAGTCTTCCACGCACACTATGCCCTACGTGGGCCACCCATATCACACTGGGGCACCCGTTTCTGTATTTGTACATTTCTCCCCAACTTATTTGTTATGTATTGTACAAATGCCTTTATTTTCAGTCATTTCATTATCCTTTTTTGTCGTCACCATTGGCGACCTGCTTCCCTCCTTTTTTTTGGCTAAATGCAACCCATGTCACCCTTGGTTGGAGCATCACTCATCATCTACCCTGGCCGGCATCATCCACATATTCAGAGTACCCCACAGGTCACTTACCTCTACCCTCTGCAGTTGTTCACTTTGTCCTGCCTCTGGCACAACTCATCCCCAGTCTTGTCGTCCCCTTGACACTCGACCTCGTCACTCGACCTCGTTACACGGTTGTAGCCACTTTTTATCTCATACATCCTCCAACCAAGGGCATTCTTGAGTCTTCTCACTTTTTGACTTCGTCCATGTACCTCTGCCAATTCCTCACCTCAGTAGATTCCATGAAGTCCTTTACTTCTGGGAGTCACGTTCCTCTTTTGTCGACATCAACACAATTTTTCCAGAAGGGAGACGGTATCTTGATTCTCATTCTCCATTTAATGAGAGATCTCGGACGGCACAGGGTGAAACACCATTGCTCCCTGTTGTCATTGTCCCCCATAACATTCGATGCCAACACTTTCTCATGTTATGGTGGGTCTTACTTTGCGACTATTGCAGTTATTTCTATCATTTTCCGAAGACCGTTGAACTTGGTAGGGCTATCAATGCCCGCATCATCGCCAATACTTATTTCCGCGATCATTGCCTATTATTTAGAGTATGTTCCTTTGCAGAATTGTCTTCTGCCTTTATCATCTACCACTCCTGAGGGCGCTGCAATTGTCTACACCAACACTTCAGTCATCTCTTTTCATGGTTACATAACACGAGCATGGGGCATGCCTGCCTCGTTTGTACACAGTTGTATATTTTTACGCACCTTATGGAAGGTCAGGTCCTACCGGTTCCTTTCTCCTCCAAAGAATTGCTCTGAACGATCCCACTATTTCTCTATCTTACAACAACATTCTCAGTAGAAGAAACATTGATGGATTTCGGCTATACGTATGCTCCTAACCTCATCCATAAGGGGGCATCTATTATCACTGAAATTTCGTCTGCACATGGCGATAAGAAATCAGCATCATCAAAACAGTAATGAAGTCATTCATGGACTTGAATTAATACCATAGCATTCAAAAAGGGAAAAAACTATATAAAGTAATGAAAAATTGAAGAGCGCTTTACAGAAGTTGGGCGCGTGCGCACATGCGCGGAATAGGGACGTATAAAGCGCGCACAGGCGCACGATGCGCGATTGTTAGCGCAAAAAGTCGCGCACCTGCTAAACGGCGCATTTATGAATGTGGTTGGCCTCCCAACCACTTCTGGTTCATCTCCCAAGCCGATTTGACCTCCAAATCTGGCCTTAATCCGAATGGTGGGCTGGTCAAAGACCTAATAATTCCCTAAAGAGCCTCTTTTCACACTACAAAGGAGTTACACAATAACCCAATGCAATGTTATAAAAATCCATGAATGCACCTCATTTTCTCAAGGAATTTCAAGTAATGTTATGCTGCCTAGATTTTTTTAAGGACTTCATCCTTGACAAAGACACATTGGCATCATTTCATTGAGCAATCCACCTCTCCATTGAGTGGATGTGCAAGGAGTTCTTTCATCACCATTTTCATTTTCTTGTTGTAAGGAGAGAAAGCTTGTGAGGGTCCAAGAGCCTTCCCT
>ML780859.1:51704-81537 GCA_009831015.1 Picea engelmannii | reverse complement strand
AAGGGACTCATAGTCCCCTTTCTTCTTGGTACTTTGATTTCATCAATAGATCAGCCTAAAAACATTGGTGACATGGGTCTATTTGTGTTTGTTATCTCTATGTCCCTATGCTTATGATTTTTGTTGTTATTAGTTTAATTCTTACTTATAGTTTTGTTTTTCTTTCTCTAACTCTTTCCTCTACAGCTGTCATGCTCAGCAAGACCCAACTGGGCATGTAAGCACCTCTTATTTTCTCACCAAGGTGACGAAAAGGGTCCAACACCGATTGGTCATGGTTTAGGTTGAGGTTGATCTAGAAAGTTTGTTAGGATTTTCATGTTCCAATAGAATTAAGGGGGATGTGTTTGGTTATGTAAGGTTGGGTTTTTTCTCACTAGAATTTTGATCTTAAGGAATACTTTATAGTATTTGAGTCAACCTCATGAGGATATAATCCCCCTATGTTTTTTAAGAGGCAGTACTCGTCTATTTAAATAACATACAAGAATATGAACAATTATTGAGAAGGACTAGGCTTATTTGAAATAAATATTCACATGAAAAGAATACCTGAGAAAGGATTAGGTATATTATAAAAAGTAAATATTGACAATATGTTATAGTATCATAAACCAAAATAATGTGTAGTGAGATAAGATGACATTTACATCACAACATTCATCAAAGTAGAACACAAGACTCAAATAAGGGAAATAAGAAAGTATGGACCACATATGGTAGGGAACTTTAAACGATCATTTAATTAGGCACAAATAAGATTCTGATAGACATACATTTGAAATCTCATGCTTAAAATCAAAGTCTTGAGATTACAATAATGTTTTGTCCCAATTTCTCTAGGAGCATCAAAAAATAATATGTATTTAAATTAGAGAGTAATGTCTTGAAATACAAATAAATATTGTATGTTTCCTTCAAACAGGATTGGGATGGGGCTCCTGCAAACTATGAAATGAAAAGAACCGGAAGACAAAAGAAAAAAAATCATGAATCTACCTTGAGTTTCACATATTGCTGGGAAATGGAATGTAATATGATGATTGCTTGTATAATAAGGAAAACAAAGACAAGAATAGGGTTGATACTTGACTCAGTGTGATGGAAATTATTCTCAAACTTACTTGTTTGCTTGTGCCTCTTTTGTAGATATTTGTTGTGTTGGAGGTGACATAATCGCTTCAACTGTTTCTTGTTGATATGAATCAGTGATTTGTATTGGCTATTTTCTTAGCCACTCTTCTATGTATTCCATCATGGGGGCCACTGTGATATCATGATTGGTATTTATTTTGAATAGATCATTCTTCATATCTCTTAGGTACATGCATAATTGGTGCACCATTTCATCTATCTCATCATTTCTATTGATGTATCTGGCTAGACATTTTTATATTTCTTCCATGAAGAATTCTATTGAATCAGTGAAACCACTTTTCCATGAAACTTTTAATACATCAAGGTGTTCTAATAATTGTTATTTAGATGAAAGTATTATTTCAATTAATAAATCTAGGCCATCGAATTACTTTGTGAGACCAATAATATTAAAGAAAGGGTAACCTCTTTTATTCTTCACAACATTTATATCATTTATCATTTCTCTTAAAAAAATTATTATTTTCAACCAACAAGGATTAATCTGTTTCATCTCGATATTATAAGGAAGGTTTTGTTCTCTTCTGTGGATATCACTTAAACTGAAACTTTAGCAAAAAATATACCCCTGACATATTTGTATGAATGTCCATCGTTTTTAATATATTTTTGAAGATATTCTTTGCAAGGCGTAATCCTCATTGAAATATTGGTGGAGCTTTGTGAAATCTCCCACATTTATTGGATCAAATATATTCTTTTTTGTATCTCATCTCCAACATACTTTCTTACTATTAATAGCATACTAGTTGAACATTTCCACTTGCTGCCACTTTCTGGAATATATTCTAAGGTAGTTATTGGTTGGACCATGTTTAATGGCTTATCAAACAATGGTATTGGAATTAGAGTTTCCTCTAATTCCTTTATTTTTTCCTTTAAAATTAAATTTTATTTTTCAATGTTACCAACAAATTCCTTAAGTGCTTCTCTGGTTTCTTCATGAAATTGTACAATCTTTGATGGTGCAGCCCCATGGAAATCAATTTCCAATTTCCAGTTCTCAAATATTTTCTTACTTTTCATGTTTACGTTTTCAATTAAAAAAAAAATAGAACTTCTATTGTAGGTCGCATGGTGTAATGTCACAAGCTCCTCTTCAAATATATTTGGTTCCTAAGTGACCAAAGCTTTGGAAATGTCTTGGTTTTCTAACAGTTGTTGTTCAGAAAAGATGGGTTCTTCGACAAACTTGTATACATCCATTTCCCATGGAATTCCTTCAATTTGAGGTATTTCCATCCCCATTTTATTGGTATCTCTTTTTATTTTAGCAGAGGTATATACAACATGATATTTTTCAAAAAAAATCCTTGTTGGGTCCTTATCAATGCCATCATTTGGATTTATGACAATTGTTTTCCTTGTTTCCAAACCAATATTTTTTGTTTTTTTCCTGATGGTGTACTTATTTGAGATATAGTAGGGGAATTGGGGTTTTTGGTCATGATAGTTACTGAACGAATTCGTACAGGATTGTTTGGAAGCACAAGATTTTACAAGGAGTTTCATAATAGTTGGGTGTTACTCCTACTATCCATGATAGTATGGAAGCCACCAATGGGTTGGAATTATGATGCATAGGTCCACCATCCTTTCCTATGCAAAAATTCTTAGAGATGCAAAAATAAAAATATAGGAAGATCTGGGTTGAGAATAACACCTCTTTCGAGCTATGGTTTACGACACTAACAAAAGCAAGTGTGTCAGTACTCTAAATACTACATAGCATCATGGGTAGGTATGAGGAATACATGTTTCTTAGTTGTACTTTCCATAATTTTTTCATCACTCCACATGCATATTCAAAGGACAAAACAAGGATGTTCCCTTTTGACATCATTAACAAGGACATTCAACATGTCATCATTGAATGGCCTGCTAAACTTCAACCCACATAAAATAATGATGAAGAGAAATTAGAGATGAAGACTAAAAGGGGGAAAGAGAAGAAAAGGGTAGAGATAGCCCAACAGAAAGGCAAGGAACATGTACAAGAGAATCAATATTCCAACACATCCCAAGGGAAGGGAAAAGAGCCAGTGATTTAGTGGATGTGTTAGCACTTTGTAAATATGTTTGGCTGATAAAAAGACGACGAAGGAAAATATTTCAACCAACTTTGAGACCTGGAACTAGCCTTTCATATCTAGAGAGGACTCGAGAGAGAGAGACATTGTCTCAATGCAGGATATGGCTTTAAAGTAGTGGATAGATTTAACACCTTTGAAATAATGGGTTATGGATATATTGGCGCAAGAGAGTAAGACTTTGGGCTATGGAGTTGATTCGAGAAATGATAGAAACAAATGAATCAGTGACTGAACTTTGAGAGGATAAAGGCTAAGCGAGCAATAGTCTTCAGTGGAAAATTGTAATGTGTGGCGAGAAGAAAACACAAAAAGTAACTCGGAGCATCGTTGTGGATGAATTTAGAGTTAACTTTAAGAGGAAAACGTTTTGTCTAAATGGCGCAAACAAGAGGCGTTGCGCAATGAATCCACAGGTTCGAAATTGCGTTCTGATTTAGATAGAAAAGGATATGATTAAAGAAAACAGGAAGTACATACGCAAAGAAGGGAAAAAAATACATCCAACTGCTACAATTAGAATCTTTTCATCAAAGTTATAGGATTTTTTCATTAAGTTTCACTTGAACTCAAATTACATACAATAGATACTGTCTATACGAATTTTTCCAACCAACTTGGCTTACATCGAAAAGATCAAATATATAGGCGAGGTCACCGCTTGGGATACCCTGTTCTTCTAACTACTATCTCTGAAAACTAGGAAACTGAATGTTTTGCGTTAAAAGACTCTTCGCATGACACTTTTCCAAAAGTATACTACAAATACATCTAGCTACATCATGATTGTTTGCAACCCGCCATGGGGATTCAGTTATCGGTCAAGTTTCATCATGGGAGAGTGATGTGTCAATGCTTTCCTTTGATCAGATTTCTGAACGGACCAGTGTTTGTCAGAGTCCTGCTATTTGCTGTAATGACTTTGATTTCCATCACACGCTCATTTGTTGGGGAAAATGTGCACGATAAGTGGTTGCTGACTATCATGGCCATTATCAAACATGAAAAAATTTCCTTAGGGCAATGTCTCCTTCAAAACTGTCAAGATTTTCTTTCTGTTTATGGGTACATGATGAACTTATCTAATCTTGTTTATTTTTCTCGCTGGCGAGGACTGCACGAGCTATATCCTCGACCGCTTCACCTTCTCTAGAATTTTTTTCATACTTTTCTTCTGACATTCGTTGTGCTTCATGTAGTTGTATGATCGTATCCTACACCTCTCTAAGATGTCTTTTGAGCCACGACACATTCCCTTCGTGACCTTGTGACATTGATGCTTCAATGATATTTGTTTCTAGTTGTTGTCTCAGCTCCCTGTTTTCCTGGTACAGTTCGACGATGGCTAGTTTCTCCTGTTTCAACTACTGATATGGTTCTTGATCATTTGTACCCATGACATCCATCCTCCTTGTTCTGCTTCCACATTCTTGGCTCATACCTCCAACAGGTTCCAACAGAATGGCATGCATAAGTAATATTTCAGAAACTGAACTTGCACGCAGCTCATTCTGGACTCGGGTTTCCCCAACTTCTTTGTTCTTCCTTGGCCTGCCCCTCCTCCGAGGTATCTTCTGTTGGGAAGGAAGAGCTTCTAATGTCATTCCTTCCTAATCGATCCCTCCCATTTCAGGTTCTGGATCCTGTGATATCATCGTTTCCATAGGCAAAGGGAAAATTCCCTTTCGATCTTCAAGGATGCCTGTTATAACTGAGAATGAATCCCAGTCCTTTTAGTGTTGGGGCCTGGAAATTCTTCTACTTTGTGCACCCTTTATTATGTTTTGCAAGGTCTCCATGGAATGACCAGTATTTATCCTGTGCGTGGTGGATACAAAAAATGCACAAGGCATAAAATATGATTGACTTGAGCTCGTGAGAAAGATTGCAAACAGTTCGTGGACCTATTTTCACGAATAAAATGGGCATCGAGCATATGAAATTTATAACATATCAGGAAGAAGGAGGAATCATGCCAAAGAATAGTGAATTCATGGAGACTATATGTTTTGAATCAAATTGCCTATTTTCCATGACACATCCCCGCGTGTAAGGTACAGGCGATAAGGGTTGCATGGCATACATGATTCGAACATTGCGATTTTTCATCCCCTCGACCTTCATAATAAGTTGATAATAGTTTCTGCACTTTCCATTGTGACTTCCATTAACTACTTGACTCGACCTGGGCCATGTAGAGACTATCTTTTAACAGGATCTGACTCTCTGGGAACAACCTACCCATACTGTTCACGCATATTTCGACTCTAACATCCCTTCCCGCTTACAGGGGACAACCGACCACTTGCTAACTTTGACCCCTTCACTATTACGTACCTGACTTCACATGTTTGGACACATGGGCCATAACTCGACTAAAACCGACTCTAAATGGAAATAAAAATGGTGACGCTAACAGTTGGCTCCAATGGGGATGTTATCCTCCCCATGAGGTAGCAAATAATTGTAGACCAGGTGCATGACCGTTGGGCCTTATTGCGACTCTTCGAAACTGAAATATAAAAAACAAAATGCAACCTAAACCTATCGTCACAGCTTCTAAAAGACTCAGCATAAACTTAGGGCCTTCACTTTGGGCTTCAATTTTCTGCTGACCTACTAATTCAATGCAAAAATAAAATGACTATTTACAATGGTATATGACTTAAATAGATTTTATTTCATCAGATAATGTTTGAGGAACCTGTAGTTTGTAGGCCCCCAACCGAGACACTCTCTATTTGATCCTTCTAAAAAATAAGCGTTTCCCCCACAATACACGTTGATTTTAAATGGACCCGTCCAAAGGTGGTCAAACTTCCCATGCTTTCCTTTATCTTCATTCCTCGCGTCCCATCTCAAAACCAACTCTCCTACCTGGAATTACTCTTGATTAAAACACTTGTCGAAGGTTTTCTTCATCCTCTTTTGGTGGAGTTCATCATCATCCTCGACAAGATGTTTGTCTCTAGAAATTGGATGATGCCTGCATCAGTAGCTTGCTTTGTGGGGATCTCTTTGATCCACTTCGTGAAGTAGTCAGTGGCCATGAGTATCCATTTGTGTTGCACCGAGGATGGCGGATTTATTTCCCCTATGAAATCCAAACCCCACTGCATGAAAGGTGCTTCGATCGAGATCGACTTTAGTGGAAAGGGCNCTTTGATCCACTTCGTGAAGTAGTCAGTGGCCATGAGTATCCATTTGTGTTGCACCGAGGATGGCGGATTTATTTCCCCTATGAAATCCAAACCCCACTGCATGAAAGGTGCTTCGATCGAGATCGACTTTAGTGGAAAGGGCTACAACTTTCTTCTGCCATCGAAAATCTGACATTCATGGCAGCTGGAAACTTCTTTGTACACGCCCTTGAATATCATAGGCCAATAGTAGCATGCTCTCAAGATTTTGTGCGTGGTGGTTTTCCAGTAGTGGTTCCCTTCGCAATCACCTTTGTGAAATTATTCTATGGCTCGCTTCGCATTGTTTTCCAGCAAACAACTCAACAATATTCCCCCAGGATCTTTCCAGTAAAATGAGTTATCCAAGATGCAGAACTTAACCGCTTTAAGATTTAGGAATCTGGCCTTGGTATTACTTACACCTGGAGGGGCCTGGATATTCTTTAACACATAGATGATGTCTTCATACCATGGTGAATCGACAAAATCTTGAGACACCTGCGCAGTGATTTCCTCCCGAGGACTCTCTGACAGATCAACAATGAAATTGATTCCCATAACGTCGTATTCCAACTACACCATTAATTTTGCAAGGCCTTGACCCTTAACTAGTTTCGTAGGCTTAATATCCAGGTCATATTCCATCATGGACGCTATCCATTTACCTCTCCTCCCTTCGGGGTCGGGCTGACTAAGGATATCCTTAACTGAGTTGTTGGGAACATAGGCAATAACATGGGAGTGCAATATGTACATCATGAACTCCTTTAGGTATTTTACTTATGCTTGTTTTTCCATAATGTTGCACCTTAGTGGAGCATCCCTCAGCGTCTGACTGAAATAGGCTTTGGGTTTCTCGAAGTTCTTCTCATCTTTCTGCAACCGCACACCGACAATCGTATGCTCTGATCCAAATGAAAAAAGGATGAAATCTCTCGTGAAGTCTGGACTGGCTAGCATAGGATCTTTAGTCAACGCCACCTGGATATCTTGAAATGAATTCTTGGCTTATGGGTTCCACTTGATCTCGTTCCCATTTTTGAGCATGTAGGTGATATGTTTTATAATCTCTTCTAGGTTGGGGATGAATCTCCTCAAGAATTTTACTTTTCTCAGGAAAGATTGCACTTCATTCTTGCTGCGCGGAGTACCAATTTTCAGTATTCCTTCAACCCTGCCAGGGTCTATCTTAATGCCTTCTTTCGAGATAATGTGCCCCAAAAAATTCCCTTCTTCCACCCTGAGATGTGATTTCTTTGGATTTAGAGATATAGATATACCGAACCTCCTACACTTCTAGAAAACTTTCTTCAGATGCTCAAGGTGTTGTTCGTCAGAGGCAGAGTATACTGTGATGTCGTCCAGATAAATCACAATGAACTTGTCCTTTTCGTTGGCAAATGTGATGTCCATTTCCCTCTGGAAAGTGGCTCCAAAGTTCATCAGGCCAAAAGGCATATTGGCGTACATGAACGTCCCCCAAGGATTCGTGAAAGCCATTTTTTTTCTGTCTTCTAGGTGGACCATGATCTGATTATACCCCAAAAAACCATCCAGCATGGACAACTTCTGGGACCCCACCACCTTTTGCAGGATATAGTCCATTTTGTGGAGAGGGTAGTGGTCCTTTAGGGACACTTTTTTCAAGTTTCATAAGTCTACACATAGTCTTATTGTTGGAGAAATTTATATTTTCGACACACTAGTTCAGTGGGAGTAACACTAGTTCATTGGGAGTTAACTGACTAGTTCTATTTTTAGACTTTCTATTTCTACCATCACTATTATGCATACATGCATTCCTAAGGAAAGTTAACTGCTTGATTGATTTTCTTAATTATGGAATGCTTTTCCCTATATATGAGTGTATTCCACTCATTCATTGTATCATATTGATCATGATCTATGTATCAATCATCAGCTCATTGGAGTAGTGTGAATATATTTTCTCACTCTTCCATATTGAATATCTCTTCCTTTTATTGATAAGATTTGTTTGTGAATGCTTTAGCTAGATATCGTATGCAGTTTTTCATGAAACACTGACATGGTATCAGAGCTATGCTGCTTGGAACAAGCCAGACAAGCCAAAGAATAAGGAAAATCAGGGTTTCAGCGAGCTAAATTCGTGGTCGTAACTTTAAGTTGTTATTCCTCCAAAAATATTACGTTTTTGAGAAAATGACATATTTGAAAGTAAATCGGCCCATTTTGGAAGTGGGTTTTCAACCGTTTGGTGAGATTCTTTACCATTTTCTCAGAAAATGAGCCGCAAGATAGACTTCTGAAACTGATATGAATCTGTGGTCATACCTTTCCACATTCATTTCTCCCAAAATATTATGTTTTGGAGGAAATAGTCAGCAAGGAAAGTAAATTGGCCCATTTTGGAAGTGGGTTTTCAACCGTTCGATGAGATTCCCCACCGTTTTCTCATAAAATGAGATGGGTGAACCGTAAGGATGAGGCCACATAACTACTTCTTGAGTTAATCTCCACTGATTTGTGGTTTCATGTTGCCACATGCAAGACTCCAAATGAGATCTGGACCACCTTGGAAGGACTCTTTGGAAAGCAGGATGAGATGCGAGGTCATATACTTGAGCTAGAGTTGAATACCTTAGACCCTAAAAGTTTTGATAATATACAAGATTTTTTTACTAAATTTAAATCTTTGTTATTAAGCTTGGGTGAATGTGGTATTGATAAGTCTACACAAGAGAAGCAACTTATTATAATAATATTGGCCAAGCTAGGACTAGAATACACTGTATATGTCTCCAATTTCCATTCCAGTAGATGTCTTTTTGGAACAAATTGGAAAATGCCTATGTTGGCTCAGTTCATTGAGTCTCTTACACAAGAGCAGAAAAAAATCATACATATGGGCCTCATGAAAGATCCCAAATCACATGCACTCACCATGCAGGATGGAAAAGGGTCATTCAAACAAAACAGGAAGGAGGGATATTCCAAATCCTTTAATGATTCTTGAGGTTCCAAAGACTCTTCAGATTCCAAGAAGAAGAAGAAGGGAAAGCAGTGCACTTACTGCAATAAACCAAATCATGAAGAATACACATGCATGAAGAAACAAATTGATATTATGGCACATGCACTTCAATAGAACAACCTTGGAAACTTCATTCCAGAGGGAGTCAAGAAGCAGAAGGAAGAAGATTCTGCTCCTAAGAAAGGTAATCATCATGCTCTTGTTGCAATTAATTCCTCATCTGATTCATGGATTATAGATTCTGGTGAAACCCATCATATGGCAATGAAAGAGAAAGTTTTATCTTCCTTGAGTCCATGCTCAAGACCCCCTATTCTCATGCGGGATGATACTCCAGTAGCAGTAGCAGGAGAAGGGAGAGTGGAACTCCACAATGGCAGTTTTGAAAATGTTTTACATGTTCCAAAGATTTCTATGAATCTTCTCTCAGTTTATTAGATCACTCAGAAAGGTAAAAGGGTTGAATTTACATCAGATTCAGTTTCAGTAATTGACATGCATGACAATTCCATCATTGCAATTGGTGAGGTGGATCATAAGTCAAGGTTTTATAAATTCACTAAGTTTTCTGACGATGACTCCTCTATTCTACTTACACATAAGGAGAGTACTTTTCATGCACCTCTAGTGCAACATGCATATACTATTGTTCTTCCATCAGTTTCAGACATCAGAGATGACTCCATACACTTTGATTATGTACATGGAAATAAGCATGTAGTACATCTAGATAAGAAGCTAGCATCGAAGCTTCAGCAGATGCCCAAGAAGGCACATATCACACTTCAGGTAGTAGGCAACCTTACAGGGAATCCATTGGATTTGAGGAGGACTCGATCTCAGCATGATGAGCCTTCTCATGTATTTTCATCTTCAGAACCTGTGATGCCCATGCATTGCTATATGGTTCAATCTACTGATCCACAGAACTATAATAGGGTTGTGGGAAATCTATTATGGCAAGCGGTCATGCAGAAGGAGTGTGACTCACTCCTACAGAACCAGACTTGGAATCTGGTTCCACATCCACTAGAAAGGAATATTTTCAGGTGCAGATGCATCCATAGGATCAAGAAGTACAAGGCCCGACAGGTTGCCAAAGGATTTCATCAGATCCATAAAGATTTCTACATCTTCATGAAGACTTTCAATGAGTAGAAGTTTCAGACTTTGCGGGATCGTCTTGCAGTGAAGAACATAGTTTCCTAGCAGTTGTCATTTTCTTCTTTTGATACATTATCTTTTGAGGGGGGGTTTTGTTCCCACATGTTTTTCCCTCTTTCCTCACTTTTATTCAGTGTTCATTAGTTGCATTGTACATGAGTACCTAAAATGGCCTAGTAGTCGGGACTCATTTTTACTCCATAGTGATGTTTAGGGGGGGTGTTGGAGAAATTTCTATTTTTGACACACTAGTTCAGTTGGAGTAACACTAGTTCATTGGGAGTTATCTGACTAGTTCTATTTTTAGACTTTCTATTTTTACCATCACTATTATGCATGCATGCATTCCTAAGGAAAGCTAACTGCTTGATTGCTTTTCTTAATTATGGAATTATTTTCCCTATATATGAGTGTATTCCACTCATTCATTGTATCATATTGATCATGATCTATGTATCAATCATCAGCTCATTGGATTAGTGTGAATATGTTTTCTCATTCGTCCATATTGAATCTCTCTTCCTTTTCTTGATAAGCTTTGTTTGTGCATGCTTTAGCTAGATCTCCTGTGCAGGTTTTCATGAAACACTGAAAATTATTTCACCACTCTTCTTTCTTATAGGTACCAAGTTAACTACCCATTTAGAGAATCTTAAAGAAATGATAATCTTAGCTTCAAACAATTTATTTACCTCCTTTTCTATTAGCGATAGTAGCAAGGGATTTATCTGTCTTAGTTGTTGTTTGAAAGGATTCTGGTCTTCTTTAAGAGGGATAACATGTTGTATTACTTTGGTGTCATACACCTTTAGATCATCATAGCTCCACATGAAAACATTAGGGAAATCCTTCATGAGCTTGGCGTAGTCCTGCTTGACATCTAGACTGAGTGTTTTCGATAATTTGATTACTTTTGGGTTCTTCTCAGTCTCGATGTTGCAGTCTTTGACATCCTCGTCGTTTGCAATGATCTTGGGATTTTTGGCCACGTCATTTTCGTCGAACAACTTTTCCAGCGACACTAACCCCTTTGGGATGATGTTATTTTTTAGTTGTACTATGTCCCTTTCCACTACCTGGTTCTGGAATGGGTCTTCATCACTATGTGCATCCGCACTCCCATCTTCATCGCAACAACATTCATTGTCAATGTTTGTATCAACAAACTCATCACTCATTTGGAGAAACCTCTCCACCTTCTTGTCGTCTTCAAACACCTACCAGAATTTGATATTATCAGGCACTGTTGGCCTGTGTTTGAATTCAATCTCGTATTTTTTTGTTTGGGAATATGGGGATTTTAAAAGCCGAGGCCGAGGTGGATAACACATCAATGATCTGATTTTTCTCCCTTGGGATAGCAGATAGGTCATACTCTGAAAATTATTCGAGGAGGTCCAACGCCAAGTTTCTGTACGATCTCAACCTAGGGTGTTTTGTATAGTATACGCCTTTAACCTGGTTTATGACCATCTCAGAGTCTCCGCACACTACTATCCTGTTTGTGCCTATGTGTGGTGAGAAGAAAACACAGGAAGTAACTCAGAGCGCCGTTGCAGATGAATTCAGAATTAACTTTAAGAGGAAAAAAATTTGTCTAAATAACGCGAACAAGGGGCATTGCGCAACGAATCTACATATTCAAAAAAAAATTTCAATTTAGACATAAAAGGATATGAGTAAAGAAAATAGGAAGTACATATGCAAAGAAGGGAAAACAATACATCCAACTGCTACAATTAGAATCTTTTAATCAAAGTTACGGGACTTTTGCATTAAGTTTCGCTTGAACTCAAATTACATACAATAGCTATTGTCTATACCAATTTTTCCAACCAACCTGGCTTACATTGAAAAGATAAAATATATAGGCGAGGACGCCACTTGGGCTACCCTGCTCTTCTAACTACAAATACATGTGGCTAAATCATGACAGTTTGGAACCTGCCACGAGGATTCAGTTATCTGTTAGGTCTCGTCATGGGAGAGTGATGTGTTAATTCTTTCCTTTGATCAAATCTCTAAATGGACCAGTGTTTGTCAGAGTCCCGCTATTTATTGTAATGACTTTGATTTCCGTTGCGCGCTCATTTGTTGGGGAAAATGTGCGTGGAAAGTGGATGCTGATTGTCATGGTCGTTATAAAAAATGAAAAAATTTCCTTAGGTCAATGTCTTCTTCAAAACTGTCAATATTTTCTTTCTGTTTACAGGTATGGGACAAACGCAGCTAATCTTGTTTCTTTTTCTCGCTGGCGAGGACTACGCGGGCCATCTCCTTGGTAGCCTCACCTTCTCTAGAATATTTTGCATACTTTTCTTCCGAAAACCGCTATGCTTTGCTCAGCTGTACGATCATATCCTACACCTCTCTGAGCTATATTTTGAGCCACATCACATTCCCTTCGCAACCTTGTGACGTTGACGCTTCAATGATCTTTGTTTCTAGATGTTGTCTCAGCTCCCTGTTTTCCTTGTACATTTCGGTGATGGATAGTTTCGCTTGTTTCACCTACTGAGATGGTTCTTGATCATTTGTACCCATGACATCCATCATCCTTGTTCTGCTTCCACCTTCTCGGATCGTACCTCCAACAGGTTCCAACCGAATGGCATGCATAAGTAATCTTTTGGAAACTGAACTTGCGCGCAACTCTTTCTGGACTCGGGTTTCCCTACTTCTTTGTTCTTCCTTGGCCTGCCCCTCATCCGAGGTATCTGTCATTGGGAAGGCAGAGCTTCTAATTCCCTTCCTTCCTGGTCATGCCCTCCCATTTCAAGTTCCATGTGGTGTGATATCATTGTTTCTGTAGGTAAAGGGAAAATTCCCTTTGGATCTTCGAGGATGCCTGTTGTAAGTGAGAACGAATCCCAGTCCTTTTGGGGTTTGTGCCTGGCAATTCTGCTACTTTGCGCACTCTTTATTATGTTTTGTGAGGTCCCCATAGCATGACCAGTATTTATCCTACGTGCGGTGGATCCAACAAATGTGGAAAGCGAAAAATCCGGTCGACTTGAGCTCGTAAGAAAGATTGAAAACAGTGCATGGACCTGGTTTCACGAATGAAATGGGCACTGAGCATATGAAATTTATAATAGATAGGGAAGAAGGAGGAATTGTGCCAAAGAATAATGAATTCATGGTGACTAAATGTTTTGAATCGAATTGCAGATTTTCCATGGCACATCCCTGCGTGTAAGGTACAGGCGATAAGGGATGCAAGGCATACATGATACGAACGTCGTGATTTTTCATCCCCTCGGCCTTCATAATGAGTTGATAATAGTTTTTTCACTCACCGACATGACTTCCATTAACTACTTGACTCGACCTGGGGCATGTAGAGACTACCTTTTAACAGGACCCGGCTCTCTGAGAATAACCTACCCATACATTTCATGCATGTTTCCACTTTGACATCCCTTCCCACTTCCAAGGGCCAACTAGCCACTTGCTGACTTCAACCCCTTGACTATTACGTACCTTAATTTACATGTTTGGACACATGGGCCATAACTCGACTAAAACCGACTCTAAATGGAAGGAAAAATGGTATCGCTAGCAGGATGCATGCACAGGTCGCCAATAAAGTCAACCAAGGGAAAGGGATCAAACATAAGAAGATGTAGACAACACCAAAAAATAATCCACTTATGAAGAACCAATGCATATAAATTAAGATAAATCCAAGCCCTGGGACTAATGAACATGAGCGCACACCAAATCCATCACAACAGACTAGCACCACACCCATTGAAGTGGAAATATCCTCGCAGTCTATTGTGCACAAAGTGTTGCCTGATTAGCGTTGAGAAAAGGATATTGACATCAAAACTCTAGCACAAGTGCCAGGGTATACCCCTACACCATTCTCGAGCATCGTTAAGGTGTTCATGGCCAATTTGGATGTATAATAGATGTTGCATAGAGAGTCATCACAAAAATTAGATGAACTCTACAGCCAGTTGGAACTTGATCCAACAACTGAGCCCATTTCCCAAGAAAAAACAAGTCATAGAAAGAATGAAAAGAAAAACATTCCCATGTAGCAGTACCCAGAGAAGATTTTTGTGATTCATCCTATTGGCCTTCACAACCATTGAGCCATCCACTATGGTAGAACCTCAAATATTATCCTATGTTGAGATGGAGTTGGTGTAGGTTCATTTGCAGGACCTACAAACCTATATGGCTGAGATCATGAATGAAATGGGGGACAAACACTGTGTAGTCATCCGGTCCTGTACATAACTACTGTAGAAGCATGAGAAATAATTTTTAGCAGATAGAGAAAATCAACACAAGCATGACCAAGAACTAATTTCCCACAAGGATATTGAGGTTGCACATAAGGAGATCAAAGAAATCCATGACATAGAAGTCCTTATGCAAACCTCATTGATCATCGCAATGGAAAAATTGTGTGTGCAAGTCCCAAACACAACTACAGACAATTGAAACCTCCCCGTGCCATGTAAACTTGGAAAATTTAAGGAGAGAGTCCATTAATTGCAAGAAGAGAACTTAGTGCTTCAAGAAAAGATAAAGTGCACTCCACAAATAGAAGAAAGGTGGTTGTAATAGAAAAATTCTATTGCAAAAAATGCACTATAGCATGGATAGGAGAATGTAACACATTTCTTAGGGGTAGTTGAATATAGATTCAAGCTCTGGATACACCTATATAATTCCCTTGATATCCACACCATTGACAATCATATCCATGCAAATGAAGCACAGATCAAGAAAAATAAGCAGGCACTACCCTCCTTACCACCAACAAAATGAAAAGATTCCATGATAGTAATTATGATCCAACTTTGGGAGACTGTGTCTGCCTATACTGAACAACAAAATATTTCAAGCATCGTGCTCGATGCAGTGGAAAAATCCCCATTGCACTACTACAAACTTGCATATTCCCAAGCAAAGGCATCCCCAATTGTACAACTAGGGGAGAAGATCAACCTACAATGCAAACGATCACACTGGGTGATGTGGAGGATTTTTGAAAAAATATGAAGGACCTGACATATATTTCTGATGAGATTGATGGCCAATTCAAAGAATTCATCGTAGACCTCATCAAGATTGTTTTGTCTATTTTGTCACTTGGGTGAGAAAAACAAGGGAACTTACAAGTCTAGTTGGGCTTGCTAGACAAGACAGAGGTTAGTGCATGAGTTAGACAATCCAAGCACATGAAATAAACAAGTAAATAAACTAAAAACAACTAAGGAAATAAAACTGGAATGCATAAAAAACTTTGAACCAAAATCAATCAACCAAATGACCAAGATTATGCCACCAATGGATAACTATATTAGTTGGAAAAACACCGTAGAGAAAAAAGGAATTATGGATCCCCTCTTCCTCCTTGGGAGGGATCTTGAGTTCCCTAATGGAGACCTCTTCTTACAATGATAAAATAGAAAGCAAATGGTGAAGAAATCCAAGCCTATTCCCTCAAGAGGTGAGTGGAATGGCCTATTAGAATGTTGCTAGAATGCTCCAAGGAGAAAAGAGGATTCTCAAGGGAGGATTGAGGTTGCATAACAATACTATAGAAATATTAAATTCTAAGTGCACCCATGGCATCCATTTATAGCATATCTTCATGGATTTATTCAATTGGTTCTTGGTGTGAACAAGGGGCCCTTTAGGGCATCCTTTGGTCCTTGACCATCCACCCATTTGGATTCAGCTCAGATCTGAGGGTCAAATCAAGTTGGGAGTTGGTCCATAAGTGGTTGAGGGGCTAACAAGAACCATAAATGTGTCGTTCATAGGAGTGTGCGGCTTTTCTCTTACACAGTCACGCATATGGCTCATTGTGCGCTCTACGGGCTTCTTTGGCCCATACACTGTGCGCACGCTTCCTTTAGTGATTCAACGCATGTCAATTTTTTCCCAATTATATAGTTTTTGCCTCTTGGAAATGCATTTTTGGTGCTAAAGGTGAACTAATAGGTGTTTGGAACTATTGTATTTTTGTAACCATTTGCATGCAATGTTGCGAATGAAATTTCAGTGATAACATATGCCCCCTGATGTGTGAGGTTAGGAGCATACCTATAGCCAAAATATGAGTACCATTGTAAGGAAGAGTGTTGATAGGAAATGCAAGAGCAATCCATCGGAGGGAGAGGGGAAATTGTGGGAACCAAATCTTTCTTGAGGAGAAAAAAAATAAAATTTGTATACAAATGAGGTGGTCATGCCCCATGCTCGTGTCATCTAACTCAAAAATGTAAGACAGTAACTGAAGTTGTATGCTGATGTAGATGACTGCAGCACTCTCTGGGGCAGTTCGATAATGGTAGATGACAATTCAAATGGTGAAGATACTCTGAAAAGAGGTAAGGACGCCTATAAGAAGTGTCGATGACTTGTAGGAATTGATAGCCTAACAAATTCAAAGGTCTTTGGCTAGTATAAAACAACTGAAATAGTTGCATAGTAATACCCACCATAACATGAGATTTTGCTGAAGGCGAATGTTATGGGGGTCAACGACATTGGAGAGCAATGATGGTTCTCTCTATGTTGTCCTAGACTCGTCATTGTAAAGGTAATGTGAGTCAAGATATTGTCACCCTTTTAGAAACTGTGATGATGTAAACAGACAGGGAGATGCGACTCCAAGAAGCAAAGGGCTTCATGAAATCTGTGGAGATAAGATTAGGAACTGAGAGGGAACATGGATGAAGTCAAGATGTGGTGAGACTCAAGATGACCCTTGGTTGGGGGTATGTTTTAAGGATGATTGGAAACAGCTGTGAAACCGTATCTAGTGTTAGGGGGATGACTAGACATGGGGTTAAGTTGTGCCAGAGGCATGACAAAGTGGACAAACTTGGAGATCAGGGGTACATGGACTGTGGGATACTCGGGGTTTATGGGCGATCTCGAATAGTGGATTCCCCAACCAAGAGAGACATGGGTTGCTTTTCTAGAAAAAGGGATTTCAAGGGTGATGACAAAAAGATAAGTAAATGATGGAAACAAAGTCTTTTTACAATTACCAAATAAATAAAGAATAATTTGGAATGAGTCTCAAATACAAAAACAGGTTCCCTAGTGCAAGATGGCTTGGTCTGTGAGGGCACAAGTTGTGTGGAGAGCTGGTGGAGGGTGGGGGCCCCATGGGTGGGTTTTTGTATAAGGTAAATGAATGGAGGGAAATATGTGGATGGGAAAACTGATTGTGAATGAAATGGAGGGTTAATGATACTGTGGATGTGTAGCCAAAATAGAACCGAGATGAGATAACATGGGAATCCATTGGGAAATATAGCAAAATGATGAGAAGGCATATGTGGATTATTCTCATAAATGCGTCAAACTATCGGGGCTCCCATCCCTAGGGGTTGAAATCAAAATGAGTGTCAAAGTGACAAGGGGGACTATGAATGGGACAATTCATGTGGGGAAGAGTGCTACCGGGTGACAGTACCAAAATGTAGCAGAGGTGACAATACTGCAGAGCTAGATGTAGGGACCCTAAAGGTGAATGTCGGAGGGTGTGACTGGGAGATGCAATTGATATACAACGGGAATTATTACATGCCAGTGTCGATCATATAACTGAAGGGGTTGCACTGATTTGTGATGACCAATTACCTGCACACATTAAAACTGAAAACCTAACGTGAACAATATATGAAGGTAAAGAAAATATAACATTTATTTGATAATTTTGAACATGAGCATGCGTATCTGGATGTGATATGAGAAAAATGCTCCCCCGGGGCCGAGTACAGATGGTGACCTGGGGAATGTGACTTTGTAGGTGGTGGGACCCTGATCCCATGGCTAAAGATGGATTGAAAAATAGAGACTCTGAGCTCCTGTAACTGAGTGTGGAAGTTTGGAAAAAGGGACTATATATGGTTGTGGGGCCCACAATGCCACCTCATTTGTACCTGCTCCTATAGTGAATTGACAAGAGTATTTGGAGGATTTTTGGATATTATGGGAGTTAGAGCTCACCAATCTAGGATTTGTGAGAGTCAGGTTAGTGGTCCCATCCTCCTGCACAGTAGATGGTTTCTTTTTTTGGGTAGGGGTTGTACAGATGGTCGTACTAAGGTATTTTTTAGGGGTGGGCCCACTAATGCACGGGGGAAGGAAATATATCCACACTAAGATGCATAGGTATAATTCCATCTCTCGCGCATGATGTGAAGTTGTGTTGGAAACAGTTGCGCATGGGGGCGCGTAGGTAGGAAAAAAAGGTTCTCACAGGATGCGCACTTGTTGGAATTATAGTTGCGCACTATGTGGAGTTGTTTCTCAAACAGTTGGGCATCAGTACACAGCTATGTAGAGAACAAGTGCACATGAGTGCACACCCATGGGGGTGATAGCTACGCATTGATGTGCAACTATTTCTCCGACAGCTACACATTGATGCACAAGTGTGCAAATAACAGGCATGCATATGTGCACACCTGTGGGGGTGAAAGTCACGCATTGGAGGTGAAGCTAAGCAGTTTTGAAAGTTTGAATTTTTTGAATATTGTTGATAAAGGATGAGTGTTGACCAAGGGTTTCTATGTAAATGCAGGTGATCAGTTTATCATGCCAGTCCACTGGAGAGAGTGAGACTGGGAGTTCCTCCAAGAGGTGGTAAGAGAGGAGTTGGGCGTTCAGAGACTCTTTGCAGTCTATGGGTTGCTCAAGTTCTTCAACTACCCATTGATACGGTCATAGGAGTACCTTCTTTAGTATATGATATCGATGTGTATCACTAATCTGTAGTGCTTCATTATGTAGGGGCAACAACTAACAGTCTCAGTTGTTGAGGATATGTATTTTCTGATGGGGCTCCCCTTTCGGGGAATGGCCCTTCCTGCTGACCCCCAGTTGACAGGGGATGTGTGGTTGATATACTTGGCACATGATTATTGTACGGGGCCAAACCCAATGTCAGGTTCAGTTTTCCATATTGATGTCATGGATGCACTCTTGCATCAGTGCATAGTGACGATGATTGTGAGGATCTATGGATCCTTAGCTACTCAACGAATTAGTGGTGGTCAACTGAGGATTATGCAGAGGGTCCTAGATGGGAACATTTTCACCTGGGGCTTGATGCTACATGACAAGATGATAGGGCATATTCACCGGCGTCAGACTACCAAATACGGTGAGTTTGTGTTTGGATATATCCTGGTGGCATGGTTTCTGGAGAGGGTGCCCATGTTGTGCCCTAGGGTTTTATTGTGAGCTGTAGGGCCGCAGGAGCCACGACTGGTGCAGTGTGCTCATATTTTGGCCTGACATGGAGGGAATGAGAGTGGACAATATTTTACAGCCACATTAGCACATGTGTGGTGTAACATGCCACATATCATACTTAGATTCCCATATGGTGGGATAGACTTTCGGCATGATCTAGACATGTAGTTGCCTCCTGGAGAGGCCTGGGACCATAGAGGTATGCGGGTGTATTTATGTTTTGTGATTTTGATAGTGTAGAATATGTTTATATGTATATGGATGTTGACTCTATCTTTGTTTTTGTTTTTGCAGATGTGGGGCCTCGAGGCTAAGTGGTGGAGATGGTGGGAGAGTCGGCTTGCCAAGGGCCAGTGAGACCACCGTGGGTGTAGTCACAGGTAAGAGAGAAAAGTGGGAGGGATGATACTGGTGTGAGGCTAGTAGACAAGCCAAGGGATGGTCATAGACATCGGTTCAATGATCCAAGTGTGGGGCCATCGCATGCTCCATAGGTAGAGGCCGACGGGGAGATAGATGATCTCTGACACTGGTTGGAGGTTTTGTTTCAGGGTTTACTAGAGGATATGTGGTTGCACATATAGGACAAGAGAGTCCTAGAGCAGTATGTGGTTGGTCCGACAGAGTGGCGGACCTTGATCCGCAGAGAAACTATAGAGGGGGAAACGATGACTGGTCAACTATCCCCTGGACCTCGAGGACCCCCAGCTGGTGGGGAACCTCCTGTTGACAAAGGACCTGGTGGGGGAGATCTGGGGGCACCATGAGTGTTGGTTATGTATTTTTCTATTTATATAGGCCTGGAAGCCCATTTTGTACAGGGTAGTTTGACACCCATTTTGTATAGGGTAGGGGGTACCCATTTTGTACCTATAGGGGTGAGGGGACTCACTTTCCTACGGGAGATGTACATGTTGTATTTTTTTGTAAACATTAATGGCACTTTGAGTGATATACATATATGGATATACAATTTTTGGATCTCTATGATGTTTACATGTGTTGATATTTTGTGATGTTTTATGATGTCTAATCTATATGTTGTGACCAATGTTTGATAATTTATGTATATGTAATGATGTCTTGATGTGATAAATGCCAATATAACACTAGGTTATCCATGTTATCTTCTATTTTATTAAATTATCATTGAATATGTGTAAATGTAATTGAATCAAAATTTTGAGATAAGAATCTAACTTGCAGGTATTTGCAGAAGAGGCAAGGATGTGGACATGGTATACATTGTTGAGCTGCAGTACTACAAGTTGGGAATCTAATAAAATGCTAAGGTGACGAATGTGGCGATGGTTGGCCTCGATGAGGAGACCAATGATGGTGGCATATTATGCTTGGTTATTGGTGGTTGAGCCCAAACATATTCCATTGGAGTGGAGCAATTCATGTGAGGGGGTGTAGAGGGATCAAGCGGTCAAAACGAGATTATGTGTCAAGTGGCTAGCTCTGTTAGTGTAACTGATGTGGTAGGCTGGTGGAGGAGGCATCTGTCAATAACACAAATGGTAGATTAGACATGAGGTGTGGAGGGAACAAAAGAAGACTAAAAACTCTACAAATGTGTACAAAGAAAAATCCTACTATAGAATGACTACGCTCAGGCGTAAAACTTCTTTAAGTACAACCCATTGACAGTTTCTTTGAGAGGATATCCTTTTGAATAGGCTAGGATGTATGCACCTTTAGTGAGGCAGTGTTGTAAAATGTAGGTTCCATGCCATAATGACTCGAATTTCCCATGACCAAGAGTATCGTGAGCGATATCATAGGCTAGGACAAGATCTCCTTCATAAATGAGCGAAGGTTGACATGGCGGTCAAAGGTGGCCTTAGATTGTTTCTTATATGCCTCATTTTTCTATAAGGAAGACCAACGATCTCCATCCAATGACTCTAAGTTTAGCAAGAACTGCTCCATTAGAGCAGTGTCAGGTAATATCTCAATGGTGGTGTGTAACATGAGAATTTTGCACTTGATGGGGAGGGTGGCTTCGATCCCATGGACGAGATGAAATGGCGTAAAACCAATGGATGTTTTGATTGTTGTGCGATAGGCCCATAATGTTGAAAAGAACATATGATGTCAGTTGGTCTTATGTTTGTTGACAGTGCATTGCAACATGATTTTGAGCACTTTGTTAACAACCTCGACCTGTCCATTGGACTGAGGGTAGTATGGGGAGTCAAACTCATGGGAGAAGACTAACCTTGAGGAGATTTTGACGAAGATATCATTCTTAAAGTGTTTACCATGATCGAATACTAATTGTAGTGGAACACCAAAATGGGTAATGACATGGTTGAAGAAAAAATGTGTTGTTCTATCAACGATATTGTTGAAGGTAGGCATATCTTCGACCCATTTGGTAAAGTAATCTATTGCCATGATGATGTACTTGTGTCCATTACTATATGGAGGGTTGAAAGTCATGAAGTCTATGCCCCATTTGCAGAAGGGCCTGACAGTGATGACTGGATGTCGAAGAGTGGGTGGCACGTGTGCTTTGTTTTCATAAAGTTGGCATTTCTCATATCACTTGACAGCGTGGATGTAGTCATGAAACAATGTGGGCCATAAGTATCCTTCTTAAATGATTTTTTGGGTGGTGTACATACTTGAGAGGTGGTCACCGCACGTGCCTCTATGGATATCATTCAAGACTCTGTCTGCTTCATCGATGGTCAAACATTGATGGAGTATGGTGTCGACCCCACATTGATACAAGATGCCACCAATGAGGAGTTACCGAGGGGCCTGATGAAAAATGAGTCAACGATCATCTTGAGAGAGATGAGACCCAAAATTTTGTGTCTGAAGGTAGATGAGAAGGTCACCATACTAGGGGTCATCTAAGGGGATGTAGAAGAGGTGTTCATCGGGGAAATCAGTATTGACAGGTGAACCTTTAGCGTCCGAGGGAAACTTCATGATGAGTTCAGAGAGAACAAGTGATTTCTTTCTTTTGGGATTTGAAAACTCTAGGTCATATTCCTAAAGGATGATGATCCATCGAGAAAATTTTCCATTAATATGTCGTCAACTAAGAAAGTACTTCATGGGGTTGGAATCTACCACGAATTTGGTAGTGTGAAGCAAGATATAATGATGCAATTTTTGGACTGCGAGGACAACTGTGAGGGCGAGTTTCTCCTCGTGATTTTTTTTCAGGGGTGGTCCTAAAATATTTTTACTGATTTAGTAAATAACATGCTCGCAACCATCATCCCCTAGTTGGATGATAACTCCTGGTACTGAGATGACTGAGGCCGATAAGTAGAGGGTGTAATCACAATCATAGTCGGGAGGACTAATCAAAGAGGCATTAGATAGCACCTCTTTTAAATCATCAAAATATGGTTGGGCATGTTCATACCATCGAAATGGGATATCATGATGTAGTAAGAGAAGAAAACCATGCGTGCAAGTGGTGTAATCTGGGACAAAGCATCATAAAAAGTTAGCTTTTCCTTGTAGGCTCTGCAGTTGGCGTAAATTCCTAGGTGGTGGAATTTTTGTGATAGCTTGGATCTTGAAGGGGTCCACTATGATTTTATGTTAGGAGACTATGAACCCAAGGAGGCATCGGACGGTGACACAAAATACACACTTGAGGGGGTTCAAGCGGATATTGTACTATCGACATCGTTGAAAGACAACTCGTAAGTCATATAAATGCTGAGTTCATTTCTTGGATCAACCAGTGAGGTCATCCAAGTAAGTGAGGATGATACAAGCAAGTTCATGGAAAACATAAGTCATGGCCTATTGGAATGTAGCACCCACATTTTTTAGTCGAAAAGGCATGACACAATAAGAAAAATTACCCCATCAGGTGGTAAATGCGGTTTTATACTAATCTGTTGGATGGATTTGGATTTGATTATAGCCAGAGAACCCATCCATGAAGGATAAGGCCTCATGGAAGACACATTCATCGATAATCTGGTCAATGAAAGGGGTTGGGAAGTTGTCTTTGGGATAAGTATGGTTGATATCACAAAAGTTGATGCAGATGCAAATAGTTCCATGTTTTTGTTAACGGGGATGGGGTTAGAGACCCATGAGGTATATGCAATGGGGTAGATGAACCCTGCAACGTGTAACTTGTCAATTTTGACTTTGATAGCCACATATTTTGATGGGTGAAGTGGGTGTTGCTTTTGATGTACTAGAGTGACATTGGGCCATGTGTTGATGTGATGTTCGACTATAGAAGGATCAAGGTTGGGCATCTCTGTATATGACCAGGAAAAAATATCTTGGTATTCCAGAAAGAGATCTTTGTAAGTTGTGAGTTCCTTAGGGGAGAATTCGGCGCCAATGGTGATGTCCTCTACGATTCTTAGTTTGATTGAAATGCAGATTTTGACAGTGGGGGAAATATTGGCCATGTTTCCTTCTTATAAAGAATCAGGTGCAGGGATAGGGCTTTTGAACCTGTCTATATTCCCTGATGGAATAAAATCCTTGGTTTCGATTGCACATATGGAGGCTTGGCTATGAGGGTCAAAGGATTCCTATGAGAGAAAAAATGCTCTGTGATGGAGCGCATTACATGGGAATTCGGAGGTAGTGAGTTCCTACAGGATATCTTCGTCGTAGTGAAAAATGCGAGAATATAGGGGATTCGGGGGAGGGTAACAGGGGTGATTGTCACTGTTTGATTGTTTTCAAGTGGTGAAGATGTAGAGGGGGTATCAAAACTATGGTGTGATGGATCGCTTGACATAAACCAAATGTCCAGACACTATGGGTTGTAAATTGTGGTCGGGGTAATATTTCCTGGGGGAAATGAACCGGAGAATTGGGAGGATTTGGGGGAACGTCCTCAGACAGTCTATCCATGAACCATGGAGGGATGGGAAGTGACTCAGGTTTAGGGGAGGTGATGTGAATAGTATCTGGAGAAGGGATAGGGGGAATCCCTTGCATCACAGGAGGTGAGGTGGTCGTAGGATCTTGAATAAGGGTTATTTGACGATGCTTGCATTCAATGATATAAGGAAACTGGTACATGAAATGAGAAAGTGAGTTACAAAGAGAGAAAGGGTAACTCATTCGTTCGAAGATTGAGGTCGAGACATAATGTATTTCAGTGACATGGGTACCCGAAGGTGTTGGTGGATAGGGATATTGCTGAAAGGTTTGGCGTACTACCGTCATCATCTGTCAAAACTAAGGTAGAGCTGGGCAACGATGAGTATAGTTTCCATACTATGAACAGATGACACATGCAAATTTGGTTCGTAGCCCTTTATTGCCTGTAGTAGGGGATGTTGTGGTTGTACTAGGTGTGCTTGGTGTAGCAGCGAGTGATGTGGTTTCTCTAGGGAGTTGGATCCAATTGCGTAACTCGGGAAGAGAAGGACATATATTAGTGGGGTGTCTCTCTCTTTCGCATAGTGCGCAAGGAGGTTGAACTCGGGAAGGAAGTGGAGAGATGGGATGTTTCTTCTTTTGTCTAACCCCAGCCGTAGCAGTGGTGCCAAAAAGTGGGGGTGAGGGTGGTGTGGCCAGAGTTAGTACTAGAATCTACATCGGGATTCCCTCTGACTAAAGAGGGAGGGATGGTTGAGGAACCATCTCGGGAGGGTTAAGATACCATACAAGTATGGGGAGCACCATGTTCATAAGGGTAAGCATTGCAGCTACCTTAAATGATTATACACCTAGTGGGGGGTAGAAGAAGGGGATTTGAGTGATGGCTTGGGGAATTGTCTCCCAAACTGGGATTTTCCCCTGGGGGAGGGTGAAATCAGGGATAAGTGGTGTAGTACGGTTCTCAGGTAACCCCAGGGTAAAATTTCTTCAATTGGTGGGACATCGAGGGGTGGATAAGCCTCAGTGGTAGGAATGGTATCTATGGTTTCAGTCCCATTAGAAGATATGACACACACATGTGTTGAAGGGTGTATGAGGGGTGGTGCTCCATGGTATTCCCCCAATAAGGATGGGTCTTTGAAAATTCTTGGGCCCATATCCATGAGTGGATATGCGTCAGAACTAGTGTGAACAAGAGGCAGGATGTTATCGATGTTGGCGGAGTGGTTAGGCTCATAATGTGAAACTTGGTCGATGGTGATGACTTTCCTGTTGTGGGGGAACATCATCGTTTCAAACACAGAAGATTCTACTACCTTCATAGCGTACATGTAGCTACATCCAAACAAGATGTTGTAATTGAGCAGGGCGTCGATAACCTCAATGTCAATAAGGATGGTTTTTCCCCCGAGTTCCACGTGGACATTTTGAAAGATCCTTTCAAGGGAGGATGGTCGACCATCATAATCTCTTAAAGTGATGGTGGATGGTACTAGATTGGGAGAGACAAGTTTTTTCCATACCATTTTGTACATGATGCATGTGGATGCACCTTCATCAATGACACATCGATGAACCATGATGTTCTGAATCTTGACTGGTATCTGGAAAGCTACCAAAGCGAGGAGACGAGGTTCCCCACTATCTAGATGAAATGTGATGAGTCTAGTATCAGTTGGGTTGATTACCCCCAAGGTGGAAAGAAAGTATTTCCATTGATTTTGGAAGGTTTGGAGGACCTCCAATACTAACATGGCTACAGAAGATTGCAACAATTCATCGAACAGACTATAATTGTGTGCCGCCCTAGCCTGAGGGTTGTTGACATTCCATCATAACGAGATGCGAGGGATATAGATGGGGGGTTCAGTGTTAGGGCATGGGATCATCAAGGTTTGTCTAGTTGTAGTTGGAGATGCTTCTGAAGTGATGGGAGTAGAGTCAGGGGGCGCATTGTATTGACGATTGCGCATTTGCAGAAAAAATTCTTCTTTGCTAGTTAGGAGGAGATTGTGATCCATTGGATTTCCAGGGTTTTGATACTGTCCCATTTGTGGTGGGGAAGGATGTAAATCCTATTGGGTATTCATCACACCTTGGTGTGGAATAGGGTTTTGAAACATAGCCAGGGGTGGTTGTTGCAAATACTGTTGTGGGGCCTGTTGAGGGGTAGGTGGTGCTAGAGGATGTGGTGCATTCAGGGAGTCTTTCATCCATTTGAAGTCAGAAATTTGGGGGAAATAGTGAGTATAATGACCATTCTCACCGCAAAGAGCATAAGGGAATTTCGTCCAGAGGTTGTTGTTGTTGTTCCTCCCTTGGTTTTTGTTGTTATTTTCCCCTTGGGGGTTCTGGTTACCCTGATTCTGGTTGCCCCTAGCAGGTTGGTTTTGTTGGGGTTTATTTCCTCCTAGTCCTAGGTTATTATTGTTTCCATTTTTCCCTTTATTTTTGGAATTATTCGGCTGATGGACCGGATTTTCCATATTCAAATTTTCAAAAGTATGAGATTGTTGAATGGGAGAGGGATGAACAAAGTTAACACTGACGTGTGGTTGTCCCTGTGGAGGAGAAATTGGTTGGGGAGGACCAGGAAATGGATAATATAGATTATGTTGTGGTAATTATCTATAGGGCGCATAGGAAGGAGAAGCACTTTCACTTATGCCCAGGTTATATGTTGAGGTAGAGGGGGAACCTGAACTTGGTTGAGAATTTGGGCGCATGATGGGTGCCAGCAAGGTTCCACTCATGGGTGGAGGGGGAGCAACATGATATGGTTGCTGGTAAAGGGGAGGAGGGTAATAAGATGGACCTACATATATCGACAGATATTGGGGTGTATGGTACATAGGTGGTGGTTGGATGTATGGGTTGTGGTGTGTTGTGGTACCAATCAATCCATCTATCGCATGAGACATCCCAGGTTTGTCATAGTTGAATGGTACAAGTCTCGATGCATCAGGTATTACCGTGTATAAGTAACCTGACTGAGCATAAATAAGGTCTTATTGTTGAGCCTTGCTGATGGCTTCCTCTTTGGTTTGGGGGAAGGTGGATGCCACATCATTGGCAAGGATAGAGATGAGTGATTTGAGAAACCAATTGAGACATTGTTCTTTGGTGGTTTCTTCTTTACATAAACTATGTCGTCGACGCCATTCATGAATGTGGTCGGAAATATGTGTAGATGAGGTTCATTTTCACTCGGAAAGGAGTTCTAGACCAGTGTTGTGATGAACTGGTAGTTGAAAGAAGGCCAATAATTCTTTGGCCAAGGATTCAAAATTCATGCGGGACCCTGATTTTTAGTCCACATACCATTTGATCGATGGACTAGTGAGTGTGCGTTGAAATAACCTTAAGAGCGGATGGAGTCATCCATGATGCTATTTGAAGAGCACCATAAGTGGAAGGTCATGACATGGTTGGTGGGATATTCCCCCGATTTTACTTCAAATTTGGGAATATCTAAAGGTAGTTTGGTAGGCATATTGGGCCCTGTGGGGTGATAAAATATAGGGTCATTCATGAGTTTACTCAAATCAGGAATGTTGAGAGACATCAAATATGGCATGGGGGGTGGCGGTGGAGGATTACTTCAAGTCATGGTGTGAGCAGGTAGTGGACCTGGCCCTTGAGGGGGGTTTGGTGGGGTTGTACTTCTCAATTGAGAAGAAGTTTTCCCTTTGCCTCCTTGTGAAAGAGGTCTAGTGGATGGATGGCCTTGGGAAGTGGACCCAAGTAAGTTCAAACCAAGCAAAGATGATCCAAAAATAGTGGCACTCACAGGGGTGTGATAAGGTTGATCCAGTGAGTTGGCAAGACTAGGAACTCCTCCTAGAATAGGAGGGAGATTCTGCAAGCATCTCGAACGACGAGGATTCTGTGGGTCCCCTATGATGTCTGACTAGCAAAGTGAATGTGTGAAAAAGGTGATGAGAGCAATAAATGAACAAGAGACTTGTATAATTTGGACCTTCACAATATATCTCACAATTTCATGTAATCAAATGAGCATCATACATAAATCAACTAAACATAAGCATACATGTGGGTAGGTGGATTTTGTTCACGTGGGAGAACAAAGAAAACAAATTCTTGTATCCTAAAAATACATATCGTCCTTCCTCTCAAATAGCACTGGACCTTCCAAGAGCACTCAACATTGGGGTCTGAAGCCACTAGAAGAGGAAATAGTGAAGGATGAAACAATTAGTTATAATGAGGGGTAGAGGGTGCATATCCAAAAAGAGTTGGCGATGTTTCCCAATAGCCACACAAAATCTGATCAAGGTGCAATTGCAGCCCACAATTTCCATCTGGGTAGATGTCCTAAATTTGGCCACTAGGTACCTCGGTCAAAGTGCAACATTTCGATTTTCGGCCTCAGAAATGGGTCACGGGATGGATCCCTTCCAAGAGTTGGGTGACTCAAGGGGGGATGCGTAGAACAACCAGACCTCGGCCTTCAACACTTCACTGGTATCTCCCTACCTTATGGTGTTAGGAACACTTGACTTGGAGGATTTAAAAGTTCCCTATTTGTCAACATCTAATGTTTGAAAAATGTGAGAATCAGATAACGGGGGGTTATTTGGATGCCTACCCCCGATATCCTACCTAGACTAAAAAAATTCTTTTGGCACCTCCTGTGGAGGAAAACTTAGTGTGTTTTTTGAAAAAAATTAAATGTGGTGGGTTGAGATATTGAGGGTGTGAACCAATCTCGTTTGAATTAAGTGGGTGTGGATAATTTCTTCAAGAAATAGTGGGACATTTTAAAATTCTTTCCGTGAAGACCTACTTCAACCTCCACAATTCAAGATGAAATTATGTGAGTGAGGAGTGACTTTGTGTGTGAGAAAGTGATAAAATGTGCCAAATTTTAATATGTTAGGTGTAACTTTGCAACACGTGGACTTCCCTGTGGTCCTTACAAATCTTGGTTACTTATGTTACTATATGTCATTGGTACAACATTGCGGAATTTTAAAATCCCTAAAGAACTAGCATGTGGACATATGGGTTCTTACCAATCCTTTAAACTCCTTAATGTTGTTTACACTAAGAAAACTTCGAAAAACTATCCTAGATTGCAAGCATGTGTGCATGTATGGGCCTGTTACTTTGATCTTTAAACT
>ML780859.1:0-14354 GCA_009831015.1 Picea engelmannii | reverse complement strand
AGTTGGTGCTTCCATCCAGTTGGTGCTGGAAACACTCAGGGAGTTGGTGCTTCCTTCTAGTTGGTGCTAGAGAAACCAGGGAGTTGGTGCTTCCTTCTAGTGGGTGCTAGAGAAAATAGAGAGTTGGTGCTCTCAGCAAGTTGTAGCTTGCAAAACATAGGTTGTAGCCTCATTATGATTTGGTGCTCATGTGTATGATAAATTAAAGAATGTAACTATTACTTATCATATAAAGAAAAGGAGGTTTTTACCCTTTATGGGTTTCCTCGGGAAATATCTGTCTCTGTGTATCACATGTGTGTGACTGATGTTGAATGTGCCTTTGTTTATCTCTCTGAATTATTGTGATCATCATTGAGTGCCTTGTAAAGATTTTAAAATAAGCATGATTGTTTAAGCACGGTAACAACTGATTCACCCCCCCTCTCAGTTGTCCAACAATAAGGTATTATCATTGAGAGCTATTAGAATGTTGTTGCTCGATTCCTATTCTTCTTTTGGCATTGGTTCTATTGTATAAGTCTTGATATGAAATAAATAATCCATGTATGTTAGTCTATGATATGGTAATACATAATGGATTATTTGGGCATCCAAAAATTCATTATGATATGGATGAATGAATTATCTCTCTCTTACGTAATCTATCCTATTTGTTGGAATTATTGGTCAGTAAAAATATAAACCATTGATTGAAACCAAGTGGAAGGATACCATAAGTTTCAACACTTCTCCACTTCACCACTTCGATGATTATTCGACACAAGGAAGAATCCATGAAATCACAAAGTCATGAAATAAATGCAAACCGTTGATCAGGAAGGAGATTTGGATGAGTTCTCAACTGTTAGATCAAGATTTAATTTATAATTAAATGTTAACTGTTGATTTGGAATGGAAATATTGAACTATCAGATCATACTAAAGGAAATAAGGTGTTCAACTTTGGAGATAACCACTCTGGTGATAAGAAGTTCAGAAAAACCAAGAATACCTGAAGGTCGGAGCCTCGAAGTCCCAAAGTGAATGAGGGCCATCAAATCTAGTCAATGCATGGTGGATTTTGTATGAGGATAGGTGAGCCCAATGGTGGTCAACTTCATCATTGACCACTCTGGGGAAAATAAGTATGAATCGTGTAGGAATACCCAAAGGTCAAAGCCCCAAAGTCACGAACTCACGTTGACTGTTGGAACAAAGGAAGAGTTGGGAAATCCCACTGACCATTGATCGACATAAAGTGGAAGGATAGGGTAAGCCTTGAAATCCTAAATTATAGAAGTAACGCTAATTATTGATCCATTTCGAGATCATTCTCTACCTTTGGATGAAGTAGTGGAAGGATAGGATAAGTGGGGCCAAAGGAACGAAGTCCCGGAGTAAACAAAGGGCGTCAGATAAATACAAGGAAAGATCAAATGGTGGAAAAACATATTCGACACTTCAACAATGATTGAAGATTGATATAAAAAGTGAAAAAATATCGGAGCCATGAAGTGCAAATCCATGATCCAGGAGGGAGACATGTGGTAGGAGACAAATATGACATGTGGGATAATCATATGGTAAACAATTTCAAGGTCGATGTGGCACATAAGGACCTTGAAAGTCATGATTCAGGGTGACATGTGGCACATAGAATTAGGATCCACATCATCTTGAGTGACTTCATCCAGCCACGTCACTCCAGGATTACTAACTTTGAGGATATCTAAGATTTTTTTATCAACTAATCACCGAAGGCCGAAATCATGAAGTAATGTTAATCATTGATCTAATTCGAGAGAATTCTTGACCATTGATTAAAAAATAGTGGAAGAATAGAGTAATCATGAGGTGTTAACAAAAAAAAAGTGATCATCATCATTTTATGACTTATTCGGTAGGTAAACCTCCAGAGGAATTGAACTACTTCATATTTCTAGTAATGCAGAGTCCCAGAGTCAAGAATCTCCAAAGTTCCAGAGTAGATGAAAACCATCCACCTCAACCAAATATTAAGTCAGAGTCGTCGATCATCTAAAAGAAAATTTTCAATGAATACGGAAGGATTAGAACATACTGTCAATATGAGAACTTTGAGAGTAATATTATCCATTGGATTAGCCATCATTAGATGTAACCACTTTGGTATGTAACAACTATGGAAGAATACAGGGATTGCAAAGGCCAAAATCTTGATGGCCGAAGTACTAGAGAACCTGGCTAAAGCACCGGTCATGTGATAAGGTAAAGAAGACAATAAGGTGTGTAAAAGGGATAGATCTTAAGAACCAAATATCAATATAGCTTAGAAAAACATCAGAATAAGTACTCAGTGCCTTGAAAAAGAGAGAACTTCAGGTAATAAGCCTCTTCGAGGGGGCAACCTCCTTATAACCCACATAAATTTCCAAATACAAGATGATTCCAAATGAAAATGTCTCCTTGGTATATATAGGAGACTAGGAGGTACAATTACAACTAATGGACTAAAGCCGACATAAATAAAATAGCATTACTAAACCAATATGCCCCAATTAAGGGGTAATGAGACACTATTTATGGCTTAACATGCCCCTCCCCTTGAGACAAGTGTTGTCTGCAATGCTTGAGTAACTCTGGATGCTTTTGTATAAAAGATTCATATTCCCAAGTGGAATCTTTAGCTGGTAGTTTCATCCATTTAACGAGATACTTTGAAATGGATCTATTCCTCAACGGGTGAATTCTTGTGTTAATGATGGCTTCAGGCTCCAATATGATTTTTCCTTTCTCGTCAAATTTTGGAAATATAGTTTGAACTGAGATCTTGTCACCTATAACCTTCTTTAAGCATGAAACATGGAAAACTGGGTGTACTCGTGAATATGCAGGCAAGCCCATCTTATATTCCATAGTACCAATATTTTGCAACACCTTAGAAGGGACATAGTACTTTGGTGATAATTCATTATCCTTCTTGGCTTGCTTGAGGGACATTTGTTTGTATGGTTGTGGTCTGAAAAACACCTAATCCCCTACTTCAAAACTTATTTCACTATGATGTTGATATACTTGTTGTTTCATGCAATTATGTGCCATGGTCAGGTTTTCCTTTAAGATTTGGAGAACTTGTTGTTGATGCTCGATGTGATCTTCCATTACTTGAACCTTATATTTTTATTTTAGAGAAGAAGTGATGGAAGTAGGGTGGTATCCATAGAGTTCCAAAAATGGTGTCATTTTTGTTGCAGTATGAAAGGAAGTGTTATACCACCATTCTGCCAACGGTAACCATTTGAACCATTGTGTTTGTTTATTAGAGACAAAGCAATGAAGGTGTCCTTCTAGACATTTTTTCACTATCTCGGTTTGTCCATCATATTGAGGATGATAGGATGAGCTATGAGCCAATTGAGTACCCAAACAAGAAAATAATTTTGTCCAAAAATGTACAGTGAAGATGGGATCTTTGTCACTTACAATAATATTTGGGCTGCGATGTAGCTTTTGAACTGTCTCCATGAATGCGGTGGAAACTGTATTAGATTTGAAGGGACGAGAGAGTGCAAAAAAGTGTGCATACTTGGTGAGTCTATCAACAATCACCATGATGACACTCTTTCCTTTAGTATTTGGTAACCCTTTTATGAAATCCATGGAAACCTCCTCCCAACACTAACTTGGGATAGCTAATGGTTATAAAAGACTTGGGGTTGTTACACATCAAAAATACTCACTTTGATAGTGTCTCAAGTGTCTTCATTACAAAGGTCGCAAGTGTCACATTTTTCTCACAAGGTCGCAAGTGTCGCATGTTGCTCACAAGTGTTGCAAGTGTCAAAGAAAGCATGCTTCCATGATGCCTATGTCATGCCTATAATGACATGATAAGGACACTTGAAACACCTCAAACATTTGGTTTGGAAGAGGAGAAATGAGTCAGCAAACTTACAAACCTTTTGCCACCTGAAAGCACCTCAAAAACTGAGTTTTTGGAGGGAAGCGCTCCCCTATACCTCTTCTGGGAGTGCTGGCGCTCCCCCTTACACTGTCTAGGAGCGTTATAAAGCTCTTTGGCTCTTCTGCAGGAGCACTCCTACCCTCAAGAGCACTGGCACTCCCCTAAAGCCTACTAGGGAGCGTTATATCTCTTTGAGTGCCCTTTTGAGGGAGCGCTACCTATTTTAGGCAACAGTTGAGTTGTTGAGATGAATAGGGGAAGGATCTTTTCATTCTTAGAAGGTAGTTGAGCTTGACTCCCTAGTCCAGCCATGATCTTAGGGCAGATCCTCAACTAAAGGAGGAAAATCCTCACCTTCCCCAAGGATATCTCAAGTTGTTGAGCCTCTCCAAGGCTATATAAGAAAGCTTTCTAATGGTGAAAGGGGACTGAAAAGGGAGAATCACACCAAACTTATGATCTTATAAGTGGTGCTAGAACAGAGATATTTTGGGAGAAAGAGACCTATGATCTCATAGGGAGAAATCGGTGAAGCTATCATCATTCAGATCATGGATCTTTTGAGCAAGGGGTAGACAAGGAGGACTTGGCAGAATTGTCGCAATCCATCTACGACTGTAAGTAATGTTTTGTCCTCATTAATATAATTTGTTTGGCATGTTTCTTTCTAATTCATGTTCAATCTCACATGAATTTGTATCTTTAGTAGATAGAGCTATTTCGGACTAATCTTGATAGAGTAGGAAGTGGTCGTACTTTGTTTGTCTACAGGGCTTATCGAGGAGCGAAAGTTTGGAGCTCAACTCGGAGCGTGCAGGGACAAACACCGGTAAAAGGTACTTATTTTCTCCTTCCTCCTCACACACTAGTCCACCTAGATATAAAAGGAAGTCAGTGACCATGATAAGCACTTTCTGTCTTAGAGTTAAGAGTCTATCTCTTTGAGGCAATCTACCTGTCCACAGGGAGATTTTCCTTCAACAAAATTGGCGACTCCACTGGGGCGAATCGCATCAAAACTTTTGGTTTTTTTTTTTCCTCATAAGAAATTGTCTTGCTCTTTGATTGATGTCAGACCTTGTTCACCCCTTCATATCTGATTGCACTTGCTGATTGACTCTTTACCCCATCACACTCACCCTGATTGTCAAAATTTGATTCAAATTTTGGGTTTTTGGATTTTTTTGTGAGTTGTTTTAGCCTGGCGCCCCCCTGCCCATGTCAGCAGAGCACCAAGACTCCCTAGAAGTGTTAAACAAATATTTATAATGCTATGGTGGCCCTTATACCAGAGCATCGGCCCTTTTTTCCCAAAATCTCTTCAAAAATTGCAATTTTTGGAGGTCTAAACCCTGTTTTTTCACTTGTTGAGTTGCTTTAAGATTCATGATTCATCATTTGACCTTTGACATGCTTCCTCCTGAGAAGTAAACACCATGTTTTTTAGATTTTATTCCCATCTTCATTATTTTTGAGTTTTTGCTGTTGAGAGCTTGAAATCGATCCACTGCTTTTTTCCTCTCTTATCCGACTGAGAAGGAACTCCAGTGAAGGACATCTAAAGTTTGTGACTCTTCTCACTTGGTTTTTTGAAGGTCATTGTTCTTTGAACACCTCATTTTTGTGTGAATTGTTTGATTTTTCTTTGTTATTTGTGTTTTTTGTTTGCCTCTTGCTTCAATCACAGCAAGAGGGTGTGTGTTGTGTGTGCAAAATCTGATCCTACTTGTCTGAATCTCCTTAATCTGAAAAGGTAGTTGATAGGAGAAGTTTTTGCATTGAATCAGCCATCATTTGCATACAAAATGAAAAAGATACATTTTAGTGCTTTATTTGCATATTAGAAGGCATTTTTTGAAAATGTTTTAGCATTTCATTGGATTCGATTGAGAACCAATTGATAGAGGACTTTTCATATTAGTGTTTGAAAGTGAAAACGACTCCTTCTCTTTTCCTTAAATAGGCGTTCATCAAAAAGAAATGATTGCTTATCATATTCTATGCATATTTTTGGGCATTGAGTCATCATTCCATCAGTTTCACTTTCGTGCACCCTTTGAGTAAAGAACAGTTATAAAATGAATGCTAATTAAAAATTATCTAGAACATTTTTGTTTTTAGGATCTTCCACCAATAGTAGACTAGGGTTAGAACTTTGAATTAGGCTGTGAGTACAACTCTCCAAAATTTTCAAAAAAAACATTAGCATCCTGAGTTAGGGAGAGTCAAATCCAATTGTCGTATTGTTTTTCTGGGATCCCCCTCTCACACAGGGGTTACGCACGAGGTCGCATTCGGGTGAGTTACGGAGATTATCCCTCCGTGGTTCAATTGTTTGTAGAGTTCGGATCGTATATTGGGGGTCACTTAGAGGTATACCCATGATTATGTGTGTGATACTTTAGGTTTGATTTCGGACTTGTTATCCTGCCCATACATTCTAGATCAAACTGTCGACTGTACCCACCCAGGGACTCATTGCGAATTGGTATCTTTAGTTGCCATAATCTTTAGGGACAAACACCGGTAAAAGGTACTTCTTTTCTCCTTCCTCCTCACACACTAGTCCACCTAGATCTAAAAGGAATTCAGTGACCATGATAAGCAATTTATGTCTTAGAGTTAAGAGTCTAACTCTTTGAGGCGATCTACCTGTCTGCAGAGAGATTTTCCTTCAACATAAATTGGTGACTCCACTGAGACTGGACTTACAGAAGGTGACGGTGAAGGGAAGTCTCACTGTACCTGGAACAGACATTGGTCAAACTCACCCATGCTCCTTGGAGGGTAAATCCACAATTACTACATGGAATCTTGCACCAAGGCGTAAGTCTGTTAAGCAGGTTGCCATTGTAATTGTTCCACCATATCCCAGCCCCTTCTCGACTTGATCACGTGACGTTGGATTTCATCACCAACTAGTATGGTCATCGAGAGAAGTTTTTTCTGCTTGGTTGATTCCTAGATTTCTTAGCGCATGTTGTTTCTTTTTGTTAGTTGGCCCTAGATTTTCAGTGTTATCTGTTACTCTCCACAATTGAGCCCGTAGATGATAAAGGTCTTCGTCGATCACGTAGGATGCAAGGGATGCCTCCGAAAGGCTATCAACCCTTACCTTCTAACCCTCCAGAAGACAACTACCATAGAGAGGTAGAAAATCCATATGACACTGGAAGTGTTATTGCTCCCCCATTAGATAACCCAGAAAACGCTTTGGGCACAGTTGAAAATCCCACCACACCTGTGTTGGTAACTCCTCTCGAACCACTTTTGGTTCATTTAGACTCCCTTGGGAACATCATAGATGAAGAAGCCCCACAATTACTGAAGAAGATCTTTACCAAAACATATATGGGATCCACGGAACCACACTTTGGTGACAAGTATAGGACTCATGTTCGTCCTAGCGTCGCAGTAGCAACCAATCCAACACCTGCTCATTCTGTATGGAGGACTTCATCGGGACGCGATCTCTATGAACATTTCAAATCTATTCGACAACCCTTTCATCCTCATGACCCTCCTAGTGACACAAGACCATCCGGTCAAACCATGAATCACCTAGTCAGTCAGGTTATTCACTCTATTGCCACGCCAGCACAATTCCATCCTAATGTTGGACTCATCACCTCTACTCTTCCCCAAATCACTTCAATCTCTACCCCTATTTCTACAAGTCTTTACTCTACAACTTCGCATGTTCCACATGATCTTGTTGGGACATCTTCTCACCTGAGAATGCAGACCCCTGTTGGCCAAACACAACCGGCTGGAGGGCAACCACCATCCAACATACCTTTCCCTCCTAGAGGACTACCTTTCCATGGTGGGCCTGCCCCTCCCAGACGAAAACCCCCTTTTCATACTCCTCCTGGAGGGCAACCTCTGTTTGCCAGTCACACCACGGTCATAAATCCACTGCTGGCAGGGGGGAAACCCTCGTTTGCTGGAAACCCTTCACAATCCTAGAGAGTATCTTCAGGAGGAAATTTTACTCAACCCTACATTGGGGGACACTTGTATAATAACCCACTAGGAGGATTATCCAATCTTTTCCCTCCCGGAACATCTTACGGGCAATCTTATCCGGGTGGCATCCAAAACACCACCTAGAGTTCTTCGGGACCACAATCTTATCCTCCTCATGGGCCTCATGCATATCCTCCTTCGGGATCTACTCATTACCATTCTCAAGGCCAAAATGTTATCCTCCTCATGGGAAAATAAATCACCCGGCCTATAATGTTCAAAACCCACCGAGTTATGGCCATGTTTCTCATGCACCGTCGAATCCTTCTTACCCTGGCCAGCAACAACCGTACATAAGAGGACCTACTAGTTACAACTATCCACCCAACCCAGTCTATGGTCCTACTGGTGTTCCTATGCCACACCAGTATCATTCGCACATTAACCGATAGCTACCTTTCCTTGCGACTCTGGATCTCCCAGACTTGTCTTGGTTAACTAATGATCCTATTTCTCATTCACCGGTTTAGCCAGTCATTCCAGCTAAGATTCCTTCTGATATTCCAAAATTTGATGGAAACCCTGGCGAAGATCCGAACAACCATGTGATGACTTTCCATTTGTGGTGTTCATCAAACTCCCTCATGGATGATTCTATATGTTTGCGTCTTTTCCAGCGAACGCTTACCGATCCAGCAGCAAAGTGGTACAGTGAACTACCACGTGCTTCTTTTCATGATTTCAATTCCCTTGCCATGTATTTCCTCACGCACTTTCAACTACCTATTTGTTACGAGGAAGGTACTGAACTCTTGACCTCCCTTCGTCAAACTCTGTGCATATCTCTGACCATATTCATGAGTGGAGGCAACGACGAAGGATGATCAAGGCAGTCATTCCTAACATTTTATTGGTGGAATGGTTTACTAAATCACTTTTACCCCCGATAGCTCGTGATGTCGCTATGGGTGGTGCGGTCATAGAGGAAAAAGCCATTGCTCAGGCTCAGTACTTAGACTTGGTTTATTCTCAATCCAGTACTTTGTATGATTTGCTTCTGAATTCTTCTCGAGCTAATACTGATCCTTCTAAGCCATCATCCTCATCTCATGCGGATGGTGTTATCGATTTCGTCAAATCCAAATCAACTACACCCTCCTCTACCTCCCCCCAAACTCATATCTCTGAGGTGAATGCAGTTCAATCTTCCCCTTCACAACAATCCGGAGGCAATAAGAAGACAAAGAATAAATCAAAAAATAATAATGAACAACCCAAGAATCAAACACCTGCTACCGAAAAGCAACCACAACGAAAATTGAAACTCCCGTGTATCATTTGTGATGACGATCACTACACTCGAGATTGTCCACTTTGCAATGAAGTGGCCAAAATGTTCCAAGGGAAGTCACAACCCACTGTGCTTACTCAACTTTTTTCACAGCAGCAATCCATGGTTGCTCAAACCCCCTCTCCCGGGGGTGGTTCTAGTGATCCCAATGATGAGGCCTCGTCGAGTGCACATATTTATATATTTAATGGGATCAATTTGACCACTCTCTCTAAGACCTACGACACACCAGGTAACCTTGACAAAGGAACAGACACTAATGGTGCCGGCACTTTACCGGATCCATCATCATCCTCCATTAGTGTTCCATTGGTTAATCCTCCGTCTGGACCACTTCATATTGAGAAACCCACGTTCGACTCTATCTTGCACCCTCCTAAGAGTGCTATCCGCAAATATACCTTTAATCCTAGTTCACGTGCTGCCCAAAACCACAACATTGTTGAAGATTTGGCTCAAGCACCGTGTGCTATGTCTACGTTAGAAGTTTTACAGCACTGCCCAAGTCAACGTAGAATGCTCTTGATCGCTCTTGGCATTGTTGATCCTGATTCGTCCAATCAGATCATGTTTAATCTGGATAATTATGCATCTCGACTCTCCCACCAACTTGCTTTCCAAGTTGATTTTGTTGTTCACAATCAACAAATCCATCGAACTATCCTGGATGAGGGAGCCTCAACTTGTGTCATGTCTTTGGCGTGTTGGAAAGGTTTAAAATCACCAGCACTCAACAAATCCCCAACGATGTTATGCACCTTCGATGGGCAAGGTTTTCATCCCCATGGGATTTTACAGTCCCTACCCATCCAATTGGGTGGAAAAACTGTTGTTGTTGATGTCGAGGTGGTCGATGCTCCCCTCGATTACAACTTGTTACTTGGAAGAAGTCGGTTTTATGCTATGACTGTCGTTTCCTCGTCAGTTTTTCGATGTGTCCAATTTCCTCATCAGGGAAAAATTGTCACTATTGATCAGTTGGATTTCTACACGACCGATGCTCGTGCTCCTGCTACCAAGAATATTCCTTTCTTGGGAGACCACAAGATCACGTATGAAAGTGTTGGTGTTAGCTTACTAAAATATTCTAGCCTCATGGGTACCTTCCCTACACCTCTTCCACCGATTACACGTCACATTGCCAGTGTCGATATGATTTCGACCATGGATTATCAATCTTTGGAATCATCTGACCCTTGGATTGTACCTTGTCCTTTGGAATTCGATGCACTAAGTGACACTGTGCCACTTAGTCCATATGAAACATCATACATTTCTACCCAATCCGCTTCTCCCTCGTTAGATGCTCAACATCTATTGGCACTTGACAGTTCCTCGATACAATCACGATTACGTTCCTTGTCATCTGCGATCGACTACATTTCCCCACCTTTTCCTTCGGATGAATCTATTTCGGAGATGCTTCACATTGACAAGTTATCTTGGGATAATAACCATCATCGATCCTCTTTTCTTCCCCCTCGTGAAGAAATCTGGGAAGATATACACTCTATCTCCCCTCCTGGAGTTTATTTTTCATCATCTCCCATGATTTCAACTTCCGACGCTCTGGATCCAGTAGTGGACATGGTGATTTATTCAGTAGGTTTATTGGAGCCTGATCTCCTTACTCCTATCGTGGCCCTCGACCTATGTTCCTTCTCGAGTGACTATCTTCCATCCAGCGAAGATCTCCTGGAGGCCATGACCACGTTTTATCCATTAACATGGTACCCTTCCATAGCATTATCCTCTCGGAAGCCATGATCAAGAAGAAACCACGAGCATAGTTTCTCTTCTCTGTCGCAAGCTCGTTAAAAAATGAAATAGAGGTCTTGAGCATAGTTCTTTTCCTGTGTCAAGCTCGTTAAAAAATGAAACAGTCACCTCTCTTGAACCTTCTTTTCATCCACCCTTCTCTTTTTTCTCATATACTAGAGAAATTGGTGGCAACCTTAGATCCGGTGAATGAATCGAATCTTGGAGGGCATGTCTCCATCCTTTGATGATCTTTTTGGAGTTAAGCCACTAGCTTTCAAGCTAAGGGCATACCGAGCTTAGTCTTTTTTCTTTCTCGTGCTCTTAAATACATGAGAATGCATCCGGGTAGACTTTTATCTCTTTTTCAGACCTGTATGGACACACAAAAAAGGAACCCCTTGGATTCATATTTAAGTTCTTTTCAAACTCTCTAAAGATGAAAAGATTACTGAGTGACCTTGTTCTCTTCACGCTCGTTAAACTATTTGAAGAAAATGTCTGTTGAGCGATAGTTTATCTCTTTTTCGATCTCGTCAGACTACTTTACGAAAAAGGCACTGAGAGAGTTATCTTTTAAGTGTTTTTCTAGACTCTATAATCATGAAAAACCTTCGAGTTTTTTGTCTTTGGACTCGCTAAACAAAACATCAATAGACCCATATGGGACCGAACCCTTACTTCTTCCAGTTCATTAAACAAAAGGAAGAGGAACTTACCGAAGGTGAGTTTTATCGAGCATGTGTTATCCTCCTCGAGCTCATTAAATCAAAAAGAGGTACTCATCTATCTGGATGGGGGAAAAATTGAAAGAAGCAAGCTGACGAGTTTTTTGAGAACATTACCAAGTAACTTCTAGAGTTGCCCTTGAACACATCACTTTGTCTTTTGCACGCATTATAATCCATTGAACCTCTGCACTGAGCCAATCCTTTGAGTTTATTTCACTCCTTTGGGTCACCTGATGTAAGTCATAGCATCCACTGCATCATCAAGTTTTGGTCCATGTCATGTTTCAGCTATTGTGCCTTAGTGTTCAAGGGACGTATCCACCTCAAGAGTCAGCCATCACAAATATCTTGTCTCAATACCCATGTCAGTCCATGTCCATTTGATTGACCAATTACATATTTATGTCTGTTTCATGTCGTTGATGGGGGATACATTAAGGCCCTCCTTCGACGAGCCTATTCCTGTCGACTTCAACACATTATCCAGGAATTATACTTAGAAACTAGTTAGTAATTTGGAACCTACATGCCTCAATGGCAGGCCTCCTCACATCCGACAGCAGGTTTACATCACTGACCTTTGATCGGATGATTCCACAGATGTTTGACTCCATCTCATCCATTCACATTTGTTGGAATGTACTATGGTACCTTGGGAATCATTGACATTAATGGTGATCTCCCTCGTGCTTGTTAATGGTTTACATCATTGACTGGTAATCAAGTGGTTTCTTCCATGTTCGACATCAGAACATCTATTCACATGGTTAGATTCGTACTACATCGGGATTGGTAAGAAGACCCTGGGTTGAGTGATCACTTTGATACGTACTTTGCCCAGGTTGCGAAGGAGTTTCTCTTGAACAATGACACATATATTGTTACATAGATCCACTTTGTATTGGTCATGGCTATGTCTTGTCATCTCGTAGATCCATTGTGTATTATTTGTGGTTACGATTAGTTCAGGTCATGGGAGTATAGATCCACAGTGTATTTTCAGTGGCTATACATTTTTATCAATACAATTATGGATCCGCAGTGTATTTTATGGCGGCTATATCTTGCAAGTCTTGATCACCCAAGCATAGGTATGCCTGCCTTAGGTTTGAAACATGTCATAATATTTGTTGGACGTTTGTGTGCAGCTTCTGTCAAGTTCTCTGCGTCTATACCCTTGCTTGAAAGTCTACAAAGCATTTTAGTTATCAATTCTCATCTTCTAACTTCATACTTTGGGGAGCAATATATTACACATCAAAAATACTCACTTTGATAGTGTCGCAAGTGTCATCATTACAAAGGTCGCAAGTGTCTCATTTTTCTCACAAGGTCGCAAGTGTCGCATGTTGCTCACAAGTGTTGCAAGTTTCAAAGAAAGAATGCTGCCATGATGCCTATGTCGTGCCTATAATGACATGAGAAGGACACTTGAAACACCTCAAACATTTGGTTTGGAAGAGGATAAATGAGTCAGCATACTTACAAACCTTTTTCCATCTGAAAGCACCTCAAAAACTGAGTTTTTGGAGGGGAGTGCTCCCCTATACCTCTTCTAGGAGTGCTAGCGCTCCCCCTTACATTGTCTGGGAGCGTTATAAAGCTCTTTGGCCCTTCTACAGGAGCGCTCCTACCCTCAAGAGTACTGGCGCTCCCCTAAAGCCTACTAGGGATCTCTATAGCGCTCTGAGTGCCCTTTTGAGGGAGCGCTACCTATTTTAGGCAACAGTTGAGTTGTTGAGATGAATAGGGGAAGGATCTTTTCATTCTTAGAAGGAATTTGAGCTCGAATCCCTAGTCCAGCCATGATATTAGGGCAGATCCTCAACTAAAGGAGGAAAATACTCACCTTCCCCAAGGATATCTCAAGTTGTTGAGCCTCTCCAAGGCTATATAAGCAAGCTTTCTAATGGTGAAAGGGGACTGAAAAGGGAGAATCACACCAAACTTATGATCTTATAAGTGGTGCTGGAAAAAAGATATTTTGGGAGCAAGAGACCTATGATCTCATAGGGAGCAATTGGTGAAGCTATCATCATTTAGATCATGGATCTTTTGAGAAAGGGGTAGACAAGGAGGACTTGGCAGAACTATCGCAATCCATCTACGGCTGTAAGTAATGTTTTGTCCTCATTAATATAATTTGCTTGGCCTGTTTCTTTCTAATTCATGTTCAATCTCACATGAATTTGTCTCTTTAGTAGATAGACCTATTTTGGACTAATCTTGATAGAGTAGGAAGTGGTCATACTTTGTTTGTCTACAGGGCTTATCGAGGAGCAAAAGTTTGGAGCTCAACTCGGAGTGTGCAGGGACAAACACTGGTAAAAGGTACTTCTTTTCTCCTTCCTTCTCACACACTAGTCCACCTAGATCTAAAAGGAAGTCAGTGACCATGATAAGCAATTTCTGTCTTAGAGTTAAGAGTCTATCTCTTTGAGGCGATCTACCTATCCGCAGGGAGATTTTCCTTCAACAGGGGTCTTAATTGTTTCCACCTTATTTTGTTGGCAAACCAAACATTCTACGACAAACCTTTGAACATCAGTTTTAAGGCCATCCCAAAAAAATTCCTTCTTGACCCTATGGTAGGTTTTCAAAAATCCCGAGTGCCTTCCTA
>ML780858.1:324621-339076 GCA_009831015.1 Picea engelmannii | reverse complement strand
GTCAGCATGCTGACATGGCATCACCAGGAGTTGACACATGTCACTCAAATTCGACTTTTTTGGGCTCAGTTGGTACTTGTACGGATTTGACACGTGGCACTGTACGAATGACATGTGGCAGTCCATACATGACGTGGCCCAATGGCAGGCTGACACGTGGCAGTACCAATGACAGCTGGGATGTACGGATGCTGACATGGAAGGGTGACTGTGTAGTACGAACGTGACATGGCATGACATGTGGTTGTACGACAAGTGACGTGGAAGGTGACTGGGCTGTACGGAAGCTTACGTGGCAGCTGACTAGGCTGTATGATGATGATGTGGCTCACTGACTGTGCTTGTGACTGGACAATACGGGCCAATCTCGAGGTGGAACATGGCCCAATCAGAGGGCACCATGTGGCACCAAGGATGAATAGTTAAAAAATTATATTGCTTGATAGTTTCAAACCCCCGACCTCCATGGGCGCAACGGATTAACAACCAAGGGTGGACCAGTCAGGCGACGTGGCAGAGTTGACCATATTCCACTAGATTTGTTTAAAACTTGACGTGGGGTGAGATTTGGGGTAAGCCTAAGTCGGTGGAGACCAGCCCCGACCGACCAGGGGCTATGAATCTGGGGCCTTAACTGTTGCAGGCATGTGGAGGCTAAGGACTAGGGCACATGGCCCTGCATATGACCATCACCCGTTAGACTAAGAGTTGGAAATGGGAAGTGTTTAGTGCATGGCCACATGCATATCTATATGACGAGGGAAAGGAGCGCGTGCCCTACTCTTGGGGTCTTAACCCAATATTTGTCAATTTGTGGGTTTTTGACCATAGATTATGATTTTTTTATGGTTATTTCAGCTGATTTGGGAGATTTTGGCCATTTTTGGGAGATCTGGAGCCCAATTTGAGGCCAGATATTTGGAGGAAGTTGGGAGGTTGATGCCCACTTCAAATCTATATAAACCATAGGTTCTTGGCAGCCTTGGACAGGTTCAGAATAGGAGAAATGTTGTAGAATTGTGAAGCCAAATAAATTTTTATGCAAGGAAGCCATTGAGGAGGGGAACTTTGCGGGCCAATTCCGGGAGCTACGCTCAACCGTTTTTGGTGTCGTCAATTGTGTTGAGTTCTTGAGGTCGAGTAGAACACAACCAGACCATTTTGTAATCCACGTGACACTTTTATGATGTACTTTTGAAGCATTTAAGAGAAATAAGAAAGCGTCACCCACTGAGACAATGGCTCGGAGACGTAGGCAATCTTGTTGAACTCCGTTAACAAATTTGTTGTTATGGTTTGTTGATTCTTTGTGCTTACTTTCAGATCTGCAATTCTTATTATGGCTGCCATGTTATATCATTAATTTCTTCCTCTTTCTTCAATTCCTAAATAGTTAATGAACTCATGCTTTAAACTTAACCATAGTCTTAAAAGATCATTTTAGATCAAGTGGTATCAGTGCAGGTTGACGGTTTTTTTTTGAGTTTGCATGATTACCAGGGAAAAGATGAATCATGGTGAAGGTGAGTTGGTCAAAGAGAATCTTGATATTGGATCAAGAAAGAGGACTTGTCAAAGTGACAAGATGGCATCGAAAGAGGGACTTTCTCATAACGAGATAGAGTTTCAAAAGAGCTTATTTTCCATGTCGGAGATGTTAAAGGTTTTATATGATCATTACTTGGAGCGGAAGAGACCGATTCTAGGTGAATCTTCAAAAGACAAAAGTGAAGAAGGAGAGGATCCTCCTAAACCTCCTCCTTCACCTCCTTCTTCTCTATCAACTTCTTCTTCTTCAAGTACAAGTTCCAAATCCACCTTAAGAAAACATTCCCATAAACATAAACGTGATATGCCTTTACTTAAGCTTGATGTGAAGTTTGAATTACCCATGTATAATGGTGAAGTCAATGCAGAGAGGCTTGATAATTGGGTCAGACAGATGGAAGTTTATTGTAGTGTGCAATAAATCAAGGGTAAGGCAACTCAAATCAAATTTGCTATCGCTTCGACTTGCAGGCACATCACTCATCTGGTGGCAAAGAAAGTTGCAAAATGGCACACAACAAGTGGGTAATGTATTTCCATCACGACAAGGTTTTTTTTTTCTGCACTTAAAAAGAAATTTTATCCATTGGGTTATAAAGAGAAGGCTTTAATTGAATGGCAAGGTCTTAAACTAAGAAAGGGACAAACAATGCAAGAATACACAGATGAATTTTGTAAGATGACATTAATGTTAAACATTCCATTACATACCCAAGAAACTCTTATGAAGTATATAGGAGGTTTACTTGCGTACATTTGTAACACTATATTTATGTTTGGACCTACTAACCTTGATGAGGTTTTTGTTCAAGCAACATACATTGAGGCAGGGAAAATAGGATTTGGTGTATCAGGGGAATCATCTTCAAGAAAAGAGGACAAAAGGAAGGGGAATGGCAAGAAAGCGAATTCAGCGACAAGAAGGGAAGAGAATCTCTCTTGCAATCATTGCAAGAAAGAAGGGCATGATGATGACCATTGCTGGCAATTGCATCCCGAGAAGAGACCGAAGTGGTTCAAAGAAAGGAAAGGGAGGCAAATAGTTGCAGCAACAACACGACCAACAGACTTGGGGTCAGATTCGGGTGATGAGTTTAAAATCACAACAATTGGTTTGACAGGTAAAATTGGTGATGGATATGATTCTAGAAGTAAATTGTTTCACATAAGGGTCATAATGAAGCATACTAAGGTCGACACATTGATAGATAGTGGATCTCAATATAAATTGATTTCAAAGGAAGTGGTTAAACAATTGAGATTAAAAACTCAGATGCATCATAAACCTTAATCACTTAAATGGATAAGCAACAATCATAACTTGCACATAACAAAGCAATGCACTTTAAAGTTTGCAATTTCATCAAAGTTTGTGGATGAGGTAATGTGTGATGTTGTGCCACTCAATGCATGTGGAATGGTCTTAGGCAATCCTTATTTGTATGATCGCAAATCATTCTTCTACAGGGAACATAATCAATATCACTTAATCAAAGAAGACAATGAATATGTTGTACATGCTCATCACTTAAAAGAAAATCAATCTCTTCAAACAATGGAACAATTAAGGAGCAAACAACACACCTATAATTGTGCCAAATCAAGCAATTGATCTTAAGAATGAACATGAGATGGTTGTAGAATGGAAGTTCAATCATACTTTGCTTCAAGATAAGCTAATGTCGTGCAAGTACTACAAACATATTAGCTCATTTGCAGTCATATTTATGATGTTATCATTGCTAATGTTTTCAACAAGGATGGTAGTGGGTCCAGTAAGATGTGAAAGAGTACATGTGGCTAACAATATGCTATCAGTTGTCATGGTTGTTTTGCAAATGATATTGATGAGACATGTGCACATGATAGAGTTTAAAGATAGAGAACAAGTGGAGTGGCCTATCCCACACTTGATGACTGGTTAGTACCCTTTTGGAGGACCAAAAGGTCTTAGTGGGGAGGCGTGATCCAAAATGGTTCCAGCAAGACCTAAAAATCAAATTTATCGGAATAAGACGAAACTAGTGCCATTGCGTTCGTCTCGTCGTGTTGATTCTGGACATATCATTTTTCCTCAAACAGACACTGTATGCAAAAGTTATCACATTCTGACCAAAATCCCAAACAAGAAAACGTCAATTGGTCAAAGTCAATAATCAAAGTCAACGTTGACGTCAGCAGTACGTTAGGTGACGTCATGATGATGTCATCATGATGACATGGTGTCACCAGGAGGTGACACATGTCACTCAAATTCATTATTTTTGGGCTGAGTTGGCACCTATATGGATTTGACACGTGGCATTGTACGGATGACACATGGAAGTTCGTACATGAAGTGGCCCAATGGGAGGCTGACACGTGGCAATACGGATGGCAGTTGGGTTGTATGGATGCTAACGTGGCAGGGTGACTATGTAGTACGGATGTGACATGGCACGACACACAACTGTACAACATGTGATGTGGTAGGTGACTGGGCTGTGCGGAAGCTAATGTGGTAGTTGACTAGGTTGTATGACAATGATGTGGCTCGCTGACTGTGCACTGACTATGCTGGTGACTGGATAGTGCAGGCCAATCCTGAGGCGACACGTGGCCCAATCAGAGAACACCACATGGCACCCCAGATTTTTCCAAGGATGGCTAGTTCAAAAATTATGTTGCCCGATAGTTTCGAACCCTAACCTCCATGGGTGCAACGACTTAACAACCAAGGGTGGACATGTCGGGCTACGTGGCATAGCTTGACCATATTCCACCGTATTTGTTTAAAACTTGACGTGTGGCGAGATTTGGGGTAAGCCACGGTCGACAAGAGCCAGCCCCGACCGACTAGGGGCTATGAATTCGGGGCCTTAATTGTTGTAGGTGCATGGAGGCTAAGGATTAGGGCACATGGCCCTGCATATGACCAACACTCGTTATACCAAGAGCTGGAAAGGGGCAGTGCCTAGCTCATGGCCACATGCGTACCCATATGACTAGGGAAAGGAGTGCGCGCCCTACTCTTGGGGGCTTAACCCAATATTTTTCAATTTGTGGGTTTTTGACCATAGATTGTGATTTTTTTATGGTTATTTCAACTGATTTTGGGAGATTTTGGCCATTTTTGGGAGATCCGAAGCCCGATTTGAGGCCAGATCTTGGGAGGAAGTTTGGAGGTTGATGCCCACTTCAAATCGATATAAACCAGAGGTTCTTGACAGCCTTGGACATGTTTAGAACAAGAGAAATGCTGTAAATTGTGAAGCCAAATACATTTTTATGCAGGGAAGCCATTGAGGAGGGGAACTTTGTGGGCCAATTCCGGGAGCTAAGCTCAACTGTTTTCAGTGTCATCAAATGTGTTGGGCTCTTGAGGTCGAGTGGAACATAACCAGACCAATTTTTAATCCATTTGACACTTTTCTAATGTACTTTTGAAGCATTGAAGAGAAATAAGAAAGCCTCACCCACTAAGACAAAGGCCCAGAGACATAGGCAATCTTGCCGAACTTCGTTAACAACTTTGTTGTTATGGTTTGTTGATTCTTTATGCCTACTTTCAGATCTACAATTCTTATTATGGCTGCCATGTTATATCATTAATTTCTTCCTCTTTCTTCAATTCCTAAATGGTTAATGAACTCATGCTTTAAAACTTAACCATAGTCTTAAAAGATCATTTCGGATCACCTGACTACCTGAAGTATGGAATGAGGTATAGTAGGATTGGGGACTTGAAATTCAACCCTATCCACTAGGAGATGTTCACCCTGAGACCTTCAATATATGAATCAACTCTATGGAGAATTGTCTTGTGTTCTAGTAGTGAGTGTGTTTCTCTTTACCATAGCTGCTATATTAGTGTTTGTCACCTCACATCTATATTCCTCAGTACCTCATTTATGGAGGTGTTGATGAGTTTTTTGCAACCTCAAATTGTGTTATCTCCATAATTGAGTAAGCATCTGGATCTACTGTTAGGTGAATATAATTTTTCCATACCTTACTTGGTCTGGCCCCTTCTACTCTTATCTTCAATTCTACTATAATCTCTTTAGGCTAATGTTATTTTGTAGTTGTGAACCTCATAGTTTCATTCTGCAACCCAAACTTAAATGCTCAAATTTGCACACCCCCAACATAGGGGTTTGGTGACCTCAATATTTTTTGCAACACATAGATGTGTAGGTAAGGTTTGTAGAGGAGATTTCTCCTTTTAGGGGTGATATCAAAATACAATTCACAGAATTTTCAAGGGTTTTGGAAATATGTCTTCATAAGAGATATGTATCATTCAATGTTAAATTTGTACCATTTCTCTTTTAAGTATAAAGCATCGACCCTAGCAAGTGGTCTACGTGCCAACATTTTGTCATCTTGTTCAATAATGTCCTCACATACATATGTTAATCTTGCAATTTCCTAATCCTTTTTTGTAGTTTCTTGCATTTGTTTTACGAGGTCAAATTTTAGCTTGGTATTTTCATTACTGAGGACTTCTAAATTTTTATTAAAATCTATTGAGGTTAAAGAAAAATTCTTTTCCAGATAAGTGATTACTTGGTGATGCTCAATGACAAAAACAAATTTCTCACCTTTTGATTCTTCTTATTGCTTCCATTGCTACTTCACCTTGAGCAATCAACAATTGTCTCGTCAAAACTTTAACTAAATTTGTGGCCACAATGTGTGTTAGAATCCTCTTTTGCAGCCTATTCGAACTATATCTCCTTATCCTCTTGGGAGTATGCTCAATAACATAGCTACTCTCTTCATGTATCACAAGTGTCTTTTCAGCAACACGGTTGTTGATTTCTTCTTTTCCTTTAACAATTGGAACCCCTAATAGGGTGGCAGGCTCTTCTTGCTATGGAGAATCTAGAATATCAAATGGCTCCTTAGCTTGGGATAAGGTATTTTCCTTTGCAACCCTGGAAATATTTGATTCTAGTTCGTAATAAATTGAGGAGATATCCTCCTACTCCTTCTTCACACTATGCTACTTCTTATGCAATAGTTGATATAGGCTCTGTAGCTTCCATGGATTCTTTAGCTACTAGTGTTGGCACATGTTCTAAAGCATGTGATGAGTCTTCAATACATGGTGTTGATGCTACATTTGATTCAGGATGGCTAATGAACATGTCCCATGTGATATATGGTTGTATTCTTCATAATTCATTGAGAACAAATAGATTAATCAACCCATGGTGTGTTACAACTGCTTATGTTCTCGATTGAACTTCTATAGCCATCCTTTGGAGCAACTTCATTAAGTAATATGGAATACCAATGATCCTCCAATGTCTCCAATGTTCCAAGATATTAAAATGTTGTGCCAACCCAATGTTGTTCCTACCCTCATAGGTGATAAATATCATAACATACAAAGCTACCCGGTCCCATGGATTCAACAATGTTTCCCTTTTTACTCATTTCTTGTGTTTCTTACTAATTTGCCAACATGTAGAAATATTAATTTGGCATCATGGGAGTGCATTTTACTCTTGAATCGCTACTCTCCTACTATGGAGAGATTGTTCCCTCTACAATTTCTTTTTCTATAACCTCCACCTAAAAACCTCGAATTACGATGGCATTTTGTGCAACTGTTGAGCAAACTCTATAGTAATTGCATTGATTTATTCAATGAGTATGTCAAATAATGCCATCCATATTGTTTGTTGGAATATATGCTACATGTTAGGATTACTGTGGATTAAATCCATATCTATAAGTTCTCGTATGTTCAATGTTCCTCCCATGGGTTTTTGTGAACTCTACAGTTGATTTTAACTTCTACAATAACCCGTACTTTGTGGAATCTATTGCCTATTGTTTAACAATTTCCTTGTTTGGCCAACATTGTGGATATCTACAATGCTATTATAGGTCGATGATTCACACTCATTTCTCATTCATGGAAAATATGTTTTAGATTTCTTACTATGGTGGAGGGTTGGTGAATATTTTACATCCATTGCATCCATAATTGCTCATTATTAGTTACCATTATTCACACATCGTTTACGAAGTGATAAACAATTAATTCAAGTAATAAAGCATCAATACGTATGATTAAGCATTTATCAGAATGATGAAGGCATTAAATCCATTATTATTTATGATTTTCACCCATAAGTAATTGTCTTCATTTCTAATTGTAGTCGTTTCCTTCAAAATTGGTGGCACAGGTCAGCCTGCCGGCTGACGAACTGATAGAGGGTTCATATCATCAGTATTAGTCACTCCATAGCCATATTTATAAAACATTGAAACCCTGTCGCAATAAGGTTTTCCTTAATAGAAGGCCCTTCCATACAATCTACCTTTTCAGTCATTGTCAGCTACCAAAACAAAATTGGTAATATCACCAACATCCACGCTTGAAAATGACTTCAAGAAAAAAATTGGTGTTCTCAATTTAATCACGATCTTTTAATTGATTTAAAAATTGCAATTGCCTAAGAATTTGTGAATGCCCTCGGTGAATTTTACTGGTTTTAAAATTGAAATTGTATGAGATGACTCCCTTGGCATTATTTGTCTCACTCCTTTAGAATGACACTTGGGCATTGTTTGACATTCTTATAACTATTGTTCAACTATTATTTGGCACTCTTTGATGACATTTCTCCTCAACGACGACCTGTAATGAACCAACCATGCCTGTTGACAAATTGGATTTGAGTGTGTGACACAATATTTGTGAAACCATAAGGCTTAAATTTGTCCTTCCCTTCCAGCGTCCTATTGCAACATCATGTTTCTTACTGGAAAACACTTTTAATGTGCAACAATTGTCCACATTTTCTTCATCTTTTAACACGATGATACAACACCCAGATACTAAATTTGATGGTACTGTTCAAAATTCAAGATCTTAAAGGCTGCAAAATACACCGTCCGAGATGAAAACAACAATTTGAAATCTTCTTTGATGTTTTTAACTTCTTCCTGCCAAAAGTGAAGTGTAAGAAACTGATGCCATTCGAGTAGACCACATACAACTAGAGTTTCTGAATATGATTGAACTTTCGATTGAAATTTGTGTGCAAGAAATCCAAGCAATTTTGTGTGTAACTGTGTAATCTGTGGGATATTTTGTGTGTTGTTGAGAAACATACCCCGAGCTGCTACTGTTTGATTCACTGCATTCCACACAATCGCCATAATCCCAAGTCTGTTTACAGTTCTCAGAGTGAACGCGATCAAAATTAGAGATACAAATACTTGTTGTCCACCAGAAACACCATTTCCTTGACATCTGGATGAAGGCTACGGACACGAATTCATCTAACTTGCCAAACTGTCAACCCTTAATACAAACCCTTGGCGTTTGTTGCGTTAACATTTATTACATACATAAAATCCCCTTGACAACACATTTGATATTCCCTGTATCAAAGAAAGGAAACCGCTCAACAGTTACAATGCCCAATTTCTTTAATCCAACTACGAATTCTCTTGCCAGAAAATCATCACCGGAAGCCAAATATATGGTTCTTTCAACAGGTATATGAAAGGTCTGCAACATAAAAGCTGGAGCTCATGACACTTGTGGATGCTGCGCTCATACATTTGTTTGCTGGCGATGTAGAAACCTTCGTCACGTAGGAACGCTCAATTATCTTCCATTTTGTCATCATGGGCTCTTCTCACAACCCCTGCTGTTTTTTTTAAATGTTGTTTTGGCCTGGGATATATGTCCCACATTGGTAGAGAAACAATATTCTAATTCGTTTATATGGACCATTGTGTACATAGCCATTCGACATGTAGTGCACATTATATTCTCCTTCTGGTATCCTCGTAAAGTTTTTATTTAAAATAACTAGCATACCCTTGAAGTAGGCGAGTCTATTTGTCTTAGCCTAAATTTTTTATTAAAAATAACCAGCCTAAATTTTTTATTAAAAATAACCAACATACTCCTGAAGCATGGGAGTCTTGTTGTTTGAGCCTAAATTTTTTATTAAAAATAACTAGCGTACTCTTGAAGTAGGGGAAAGGCCGAAAAGAACATTATAGAGTATTTTGTTAATTTTCTTTTATAATTATATTATTTCAGGAGTAGCATTGTAGTGGTATATTAATCACAAGTAGAAAAGTGATTTGTTGCAAAGTGTTTAGGTCAATGTATGAATGATAGGTATTTGGTAGTAAATATTTGAAACAATTTCATTTCATGTATAGAAGTATAGACCAAGTCTAACGGTTCATGTATAGAAGTACGATTACAACATAGAAAAATCTAGAAGGTAAGCGACAAAGAACATAAGCGTGCCTGTTTTTTTTTTATAGTGAAACATAAGAGATATCCTTCATTTTTTCATAGCTGTCAAAGGAGAATGTTGGTGCTATTCACATTCCTTCTATAGTAGTAGTGTGTGACATTTCCGTGAAGGTAAAGCCTTGACGTTCAATGTTTCAATGTCAATGGTAGACCTTGTTAAGGTCATGCCTTGAGATTTATGTATAGTCAATGCCCAAGCCATCTTAAGAGGGATTTGTTTCTTGTTACTCCTTTGTATGGGTGGAATTGGTACATGATTTGGTTGCATTTGGTCCCATGGAGGGCCAATGTATTTATCAATTGCCACAACGACATATGTTGGCAAATGTGGAGGGTTAGTTCTTGGTGCATATACAATTTGCATGACTACTCCTAGATAACCATTGCCTAATCCTGCTTGGACCCATAAATTGCAGGATAACATAACTCGTTGGCCTATACATAACAATACATATTTTTCCAATTGTTCATCATCATGATGGTGTGCATTTGAAGCACCAAGTAATTCTACAACACTGTGTGCAATTGGCTTATTCAAGGATTGAAGCATAAACTTGTTATGGTTGTCCACAAGAATGTTTGTTGCAAATAGGTGGATTGAAGAATCAAACATGTGACGTTATGCAATGGATAAGAATATTTCAGTCCCAGATTAAAGTAGGTTATTCAATTGAAGTAGATTGAAATAGGTTCCAGTTGTTAGTGTAGCATTGTGAATGTTGGCTAATAACTGGTGGAAGCAGGATTGGGTGACAGAGATGCCTTGTTGTCGGAATATTGTTTCCAACTTGATTAGAGTGGTAAAGGTTGTCCATAAACTCCTCCATGGAGTTTCTCTTGCATAAAGAGGTTTTTCCATCATTGGTGGCAATTGACCCAAGTCACCCACAATAATTATTGAGCAGTAACCGAATGAGTAGTGGTTTTTTTTTAGGGAAATGCCTCACGACAACAACTTTCAATTTGTACAAAATTCTAGATCCTATGAATCTCATCTCATCAATTAGAATGTAGTGAATATGTTTCATCTCTTCTTGGAATACTGAAAGGGATTGATTTAAAATTTCTGCTATGGACTTTTTTTTTAAATTTTTTTTCTTTGATTTAAAATGAAACATGAATTTAGTCCTACACAAACGCTAACATGCCAGTAACTCTAGATTTCCAAGCAACACTGTAATGTTGTTCATCTGATACTTTCTAAAGGACATACTCTAAGGTGTTCAAAATATAAATAACTTATAAACGTGTATGATTGGTTAAAGAGGGAAAATTATGCAAAAGCGCGAGTTATAAATTTCATACTACATGATTCAATTATGATTCACATTTATCATTGGTTCTATGGCTGTCAATTGACATGTTGAATTTTTACATGTTTGTCACATTATCTATCTTTAGAACCAGGGTTCTAAAAATCAGCCGAACTTGAAATTAGTATTTGGTGGTTCTATCACCAAGAATCTAGGTGAATAAATATTTAAGATCTCTAAAAAATAAGACACAAACAATTTTGTTTATTGCATGCTTGAAGACCTTCAAGACAACATATGCACCTAATCCCACTTTTCCTAGGTATATCAGTTTGTTTGTTGTTTATTTGATATTAATCCAACATGAAATGTGAATCAAGGTATGCTATATTTAAAAATATGAAATACAAGTTTTATGAACAAACTGATATTTTTTATATTTTTCAAATCCTTTTAAGATATTCATTGTTGCACATTCATCCAATCCCATGGACATAATTTAAATACTCCAATACCACATAAAAATAGTTCCAATTCCAAATCACTACTTGTGCATTGGAATATCAATGTAGTTAATAAAATTTGTAGAACCTATCAAGGAAACTAAATTTGAAGCTTGGCCTAGCCTAGCTAATCACATGGTAGAAAGGAATCACTGAGAACTCTTCAAATAATATGCACTCACATCATAAAAATAAACACAAACTTCCCCCAAAAAAGATAGACAAGCCTTGTGATAGACATTCATTTGCATCCAAGTGTAAAATCTCATCTTCATTATGTAAAATTTTAATATTACCTTGATTAATAAAATTTAAATTAAACATTATTTAAACATGAATTACAACATTTCAATATAACCTTTGATTGATAAAATTTAAATTTAACATTATTTAAACTTTATTTATTGAATATTTTCCATTTTAAATTTTTTATTTCAAACCATTAAAAAAATAAATTCATAAATTTTCTTTCAAACCATAAAAAAAATTCATAAAAATGGCATCAAAACATTCAAAACAGTAAAAAAATTCAGAACTTTATCATTAATGATTTTAAAGTTACTATAGTTATTAATAAAATTATACATACTTTTAAACTTTAAATTTAGTATCGAACCAACCCATACAAAATCTTATATTTTCAATTAGAATATTCCCATAACTATTTCCTAACAGAAAATAAGCAATTGGATTATACCCACTTCGAATTATAAGCGTTTACATATTCAAAATACAATATTTCAGTACCATTTCTAATAGAAAATACTAGCAAACAGAAATCCATGGGGTATTCCCAGCTTGGGGTGTTGTACTCAGTGGATCAACAACATCTTTGAGATAAACCTACACAAACACATAAGATATACCCCACGTTTTACATCGTGGTATGGTTTGGCCTGAAGTTAAATGAGACAATGAATCCTGAAGATCTTCGTCATAAAATAGGGGACTGTTTGGATGCTAGTTGTCGATGACTTCTCTTTTTTCACACAGCGTGCGGCTAAACCATTCCAATTACAACCTCCTTTGCAACAAAATGGTGGCACCCATAACCGCTCGAAGGATGGAAATAAATTTTACAGGTGCTCAACATGGCCATTATACATCTACATACAACAACAATGTTGGAATAAGTAAGGGATTGATACCATACTGGCAAAATTACAGAGGAAGTGTAATTTGCTAGTCAAGATAAATTGTCACGACTTAGTTGTTGTTTGCTTGCTGCATTTCCATTTTTTTTGGAATTCCCCTTGTCTTCTATCTGCTATACTCCTTTGCAACTTCGTTCTCCCTCACCACAGGCCATGCCCTTTGCAACTTCGTTCTCCCTCACCACAGGCCATGCCCAACTTCAAGAAGCTCTTTGAAAATGCATTTGCTTTGGTTTAGTGTTTAATGGACTGCATGTGTTGATTAAACTTAAAAGTTTTTCAATCTAAAATGGATTTGCCCCAACAGTTAATGTGTTGAAACTTGGAACGGATGAAGGGTTTGCCCCATAAGAGGTCGTGTTTAATTTGTCGTAATTTCATGTATACGGTGACGACTGCCAAGAAACGAGTGTTTTCTCAAGGAAGCGTCTCGAAGCTGGATTCCATGCAGACTCTTTTATTTGTTCTCACAACATTTTGATTTATTTGTGGTGAATGGACATTTTATTAGGGCATCATAGGGAATGGATTTCCGCAGGTTCAACGAAGGATTTCTGGGGTTACTGTTGCTTTCTCATCTTCTGTTATTTCCAGCTTCATCGGGTGCTAAGGAAATCATAAGCTCAGTATCCGAAGACAATTCATCAGGTGGAGTTAGTATCGAGTTAGGAAATCAGAAGAGAATACTTGCTCAGGTGAATACCCTGATTTTATTGCATACATTTGTGTGAAGTTTATGCTTTTATTGTGAATACTTGCATCATTGACAACAGTTTTTCCTTCAGATCAATTTTCATTCATTCTTTCACATACACCTCTCCAATTCGTCTCTTCCCCAACGTATGGCAAGAAGAGTGACAAATCCAAGGTAGTTGTTACACCTGTCATTACTACTGCAATATCAACTCTTGCACTCGCGGAAATGTATCAAAAGTTTTCCACTGGTCGGCATGGGTAGAATGAGCAAGAGAATGATAGGCCCATTGTATTTTCAAGCATAGACAACACTTCAATTAATTGTTCCTGTGGTTAATCAAATGAGTTAAAACACACTGTAAATATACCATGCCACCTCTTACCCGATGTTCAAAGGCAGGTCAACCAATGTCATATTTTGCCCAAAGTTGTTATGGTGTTGGAGTTTCTGCACTGCAATTAAATGCAGTTGGGGAATATGGGAACCCATGGCCCAAGTTGAAGCCTTTTCACCGGGAGAAAGTTCAGGTGAATGATGATCATTCTATGGTTTGGGAGTAGATAAGAGCATGATCCTTTGAGTAAGATTTTTTTTTAACATGGAATATATCAATTGTCATTGGCGTGGAAATTCTCAGAAACCATGGACTCAGGAAGACCCACTGCGACGAGATGCTCAACCGTTCGTTGAGTGTCATTCATAGTGTGGAGATCGCAGTCGAGTTTACCCATGACTAGAAGACGAGTTTACCCATGACCAGAAGACTGTGAGCCTTGACACCAGCTTAAAATGTTAGAGATAATGCTTACAACTGTTGTAACTGTGAGTTTCTAGGTTAACTATGATTGTTGTAACTGTGAGTTTCAACTATGACTGTTGTAACTGTGAGTTTCTAGGTTTACTATTTTTAACTAATTAGATCCACTTGAGTCAGTGATTTGCATGCTATATATGTAACCTCCATTTGTTTATTAAGGAATACAATCTATTGTTTGTGTGTTATTCCTATGCAATGG